>PISW01006626.1:0-105024 GCA_004023785.1 Mungos mungo
GTGTGTGTGTGTGTGCGCGCGCGCGTGCATACACACACAATGGGATATTATTCAATTATAAGAAATGGGGAAATCCTGCCATTTGCAACAACACGGATGAGGCTTGTGGGAATTATGCTGAGTGATATAAGTCAGAGAAAAAAAGACAAATACAGTATGATCTTACTCACATATGGAATCTTAAAAAACAAGCAAACACCAAAACTCATATAAAAAGGGATCAAATTTATGATTACCAGAAGGGGAAGTGGAAAGAAGAAGAAAGGGAAGAAGGTAGTCAAAGGTACAGAGTTCTAATTACATTATAAATAAATACTAGGATGTAATTTACAACATGATGTCTATAATATGTCATACATAACTGCTATATAATATATAGGAAGGTTGTGGGAACAAGTATTTTTTTCTTTTTTAATGGCATCTATATGGGATGATGGATGTGAGCTAAACTTATAGTGGTAATCATTTCACAATATGTAAGTCTAACCATTATGCTGTATAACTTACACTTATACAGAGATGTGATGCCAATTATATCTCCATAAAAGTATGGTGGAAAAAGAAGAAATGGGATTAATGCAAGTGTAAAAAAAGTGTAACCAAAACACATAATGAAAAATTGCATACTTTTGGAAAGCCCTCTTCCTTTATCTTAAAAATGTTGAAATGAGGAATTAATTTGGGAAAATGGCCAAAATTGTCATTACATGAAGACTAAGGAAGGCACGCTTTGAAACATGGCAAGGAAATAGAACATATTTAAAAATTATAAAAAATAAAAATTCCAGAAAGCCAATTAAATATTTCTTGCAATATTAATATTATTTATTATTTAGATTTTGAAAGAATATTTTTATATATCATTTTGTAATCTATTATGATGATGATTGACATAATTAGTATATTATATAGCACTAAAGACCAGTGGTTTGAAGTACCTAAATATATACACATAGTTCATCATATAATATGAGATTTATGAAAATATTACATTTCAGCTATTACTAATATGTAAAAATTATTTTAAAATTTTTAATGTTTATTTATTTTTGAGAGGCAGAGAGACAGAGCTTGAGCAGGAGAAAGGCAGAGTGAGAAGGAGACACAGAATCTGAAGCAGGCTCCAGGCTCTGAGCTGTCACCACAGAGCCTGACACGGGGCTCAAACTAACAAACCAGGAGATCATGACCTTAACTGACTTAGCCACCCAGGCGCCCCATTTATCTTTATTTAAAATATTATCAATCAACTGTCTCTACATTTATATTATGAAATATATTATTAATTCTCCATTATGATGAAATACATATAACATAAAATTTACCATTTTAACCATTTTAGAGTCTACAGTACTGTGGCAGTGTTGTACAACCATCATCCAGAACTCTTTCAATCTTGCAAAAGTGAACATCCATGCCCATTAACAACTTCTCATTCTTCCTTCTCACTCACCATCTAGTTTCAGTCTCATGAATTTGACTCCTCCAGGTATATTATGTAAATGGAATCTTACAGTATTTATCTTTTTCTGACAGGCTTATTTCACTTAAACTAATATCCTTAGGTTTCATCCATGTTATATCATGTCTCAGAATTTCCTTTCTTTTTAAGACTGAATACTATTTCAGTCTATGTATATGTCACATTTAAAAAAATCTGTTCATCCATTGATGGACACTTGGGTTGTTTCCACACTTTTGCTATTGTGAATAATGCTGCTGTGAATATGGGAATACTATGAACTCTTCATGTCTCTGCTTTCAATTCTTTGGGGTTTATACCTAGAAGTGAAATTGCTGGATCATATGGTCACTCAATATTTAATTTCGTGAGAAGCCACTATAATGTTTTCTATAGTGGTTGCAGCATTTCACATTCTCACCAAAAACATGCATACATTCCAGCTTCTCCACATCTCTATCAGCACTTGTTATTTTCTGTTTTTTGACAGTAGTTACTCTAATGAGTTTGAGGTGGCAGCTCATTGTTGTTTTATAAAATATGTTATTTTACATCTTAGGCACCAAATACTCTTAAAAATACTAAAGAAGACAATTTGATAAAGTCATTGCATCATATGCTAGTTTCTCAATAAATAGCTTAAAATTACATTTTGAGTCAGGACTTAATTCCCATTGTTAATCAAGTTATTATTAAAACTCCAGGAGTTATGCGCAGTGTCCTTGGCCTAGGGAACTCAAACAGCAATGGGCTTCAGGGTAAGGGGTGAGCCAAGGGTAAATGGAGAGTCCACTTCACAGAAAGATCACATAAGTGCAAGATCCACCTTGTTGTTGTTGTTGTTTTAAACAGTAAAAACCAATGCCATACTGATCTTTTATTGCAATCTGGGAAAAGACTATAATATATCTAAAAATTCAACCAAATGAGCTTTTAAATCCTTAAGTTTTAAGTTGACTAGAATTGTGCTTCCTAATCCTGAATTCAGGGTGTTCATGTTATAGTAGCTAGATTGGTTAAAAAAGAGAGAGAGAGAGAGAGAGAGAGAGAGAGAGAGAGAGAGAGAGAGAGAGAGAGAGAGATCTGCTCAAAATGTGGCATATGTGATTCTGAAGATTCCTAAGTTCAAGATTTTGTAAAGTTGCTTTATATCTATTTTTCAAACTTACATTTTTATAGAGACTATCTTGAATTACTGACTGGGTTTGCCAATAATTACTTGAGCTCTATGGATTATCATGTCCATATTCAGGAAATTAACAAAAACAAAAGGCAGAATATTTGAAAGGGAGAACCAACCAGGAGTATTTATCTCTTATTCTATGTGCCATTTCTGGTTCATGATCTCAAAAAATAAAAGCACAAAAATAAAGAGAGATGCTGTGGCTGACACACTCTGTTTTCTTGAAACAGCAATCAAAATGTCATGTTGATTACTGGGAAGACAACAGCTGTTCCGAGTCTGCAGGTTCTTATTGACTTCTCAGCTGTCACTCTCCCTTCAGGGTGAGTCCTGCGTTATCCCACCCTCCCAGACAGTAATGTTTGCTCAGTAAGCAGGGTAGGAAGCTACAGATTAAGACTCCTTGGTATTTATTATAGCTTCTATTTTTATGTAAAAAATCTATTTTTCATAATACTATGAGTATTCAATATTAAAAAGCAATGTATATTATCAAGGTGATACTAGAGCTTGTTTCTTCTGTTTATTTTAGAAAGTGGGAGAAATAATAAGACCAATAAATAAAATGATATAATCCTCAGAGAAATGAAAACTGGATGTGAACTTCTCTGTCTTTCAGAGTCCCCACAATCTTTGGGCACCCTGGTAAAATCCAAACCACACTGTAACAGAAATCTGAGACTAAGATTTGAATTTTACTGTAGTCTGAAATGCCAGAAATTCACATTCACTTCGCCATCAGTAAAACTGGAACATTAACAACATTGAAAGGGGGATCAGTGAGGGTGCATTGAGTTAGTAGAGGCATTTCCCCTTTGAAGGCTCAACAGTTTCTTTCCATATTCAGTGAAACCAGACGTCTTCAGGCAGGAGTCTTACCCCAGGGTTTTTTTTTTTTTTTTTGCCTTGCAGGTATCTTTCCTTTTCTCTCCTTTCTTCTCCCCAGCCATCCTGGTCTCCATTTTTCCTGAGGCCTCCTTTTGTGTGTACATGGTCCTTGACTATCATTGCATGGTGGTCCCCCAAGAACAGTATGCCTTCCCTGACTCCTATATATGACTCTAAATTTCAGTAACGGCTTGGAGTTCTCAACCCACTGTGCACTTGTGTCTCTTCTTCAGTCACAATGAAGGCAGAATCTTCCTGGGACACCAACTGTCCTTTCTCTTCCAAGTGTTGCCTCAGGAAAGGTGGTAACTGTGTTCTAAGGCACTCTACACAAAGCTGGATGCTAGGGGAATGATACATAATTTTTCATTGGATGAATACATGTATCTAGCTTTGTAAGAGTTAAAAGGGAAGAGGAAATCAATATGACAAAGTGCTTCTTTTTTTTTTTTTTTTTTTTTTTGTTCAAAGGCCTATTTCTAATACCCAAGAAATCTATCAAGCTGTGTACTACTGTTTCTATTAAGGACAACTTTTTAAAGCTGCTAATATAAATAAATATATTAGAATAAGTAGATGCATATTTTAGTGAACCAATATTAAGGGTAAGAAGTCCTGGATTCTGGCTCCAGTTAGCTCCAGGTTTCCCACATACATCTTTGTGATTGTATATAAGTCAAGGAATCTTCCTGAGCTTGTGTCTGTAATTGAAGCAAGAAGATGTGGCCTTGGAGAGTGGTGTGGCTGCTTCAAAGAGATGAACAAGTGCAGCACTTTGAAGCATAAAGTGTTATAGATAAATATAAGAAATTATTAAGGCCATAAGTCATCACCATGCCTCCTGCTGGGAAAATGTGCTGTAAGGAGGAACGTTTGCTGTGCCTGTGGTCCTCGTTCTGGGAGGGAAGGACATATCAGCCAGGCAGGCAGGAAGCCAGAGCTTTACCCATGGCCAAGGGAGAGGGACAAGCCATAAAGTAAGGGCTATTTTGTTAAGATCTTCTGTTTTCAATGAATTATCAGAGGGAATGAGGTCCATGTTGCTGAGCAAACTGTGATACTATTTTATGAAAAGCATATCTGCAACATCTGTGATTTGCTTCCTAGTACAATCTCAAAATAGGTATTTTTCCCATTTTTTGTACATAAAGGACTGAGTTCTAAATTAGAAAAAGCTAATATTCTTTTAATGGGATTACTTGGGAAAAATGCACACCATGCAATACAATGTTTCAAAGGAGTCTTTAGGTGAATGGGCCACAAGAACTCTCACTTCAGTACAATGGAGGAAATTTTCAGGTACAAAAAACCTAGCAGGGGTGCAGAATACTAACAAGAAGAAGGAAAAATGCAATGTACTGTGTTGTGAAGGTGGCCTCATACACCAGGATATTTCTTGGGGAGCCAAAATATTTTAAATTACTTGTAAGCAAATAATACATTGTTGACGCATATTCCAATAAACACATTTGCTCAATTCATGATTGATTTTTTTCTGATTTTTGTGCTTAACACTTGTAATCATGTTTAAATATATTTGGGCATTTTAGGAGATAAGACAGAAATGGCTGGAGACACAATTCCAGTCTTGTTTCTGCTAAGCATCCAAGTGTATCTCATGAGCCTGATTCTTGCTTTCAGCATCATGCAGCACTCAGCGTGACCCAGAACACCCCAGAGTTGGGTCATCGTCCCACTTCATTAGCCTTAAGATTGGAAGCCATTTCTCTCCTTTTAGTTTTCCTCTCAGCGGAATTCCATTTTTGTGCAACCAACTACTGATCTAAAGGTTAAAATGAAAAGAAAAGAAAAGAAAAGAAGAAAAGAAAAGCTTTTGGAATCAGTGAATGTATAAAAATAGCTCCTGCAGGGAGACATTCGCAGGCCATAATACATCTTGAACACAGAAAATTAATCCTGCCAGCTCCTGCTGGGAATTCAACTGGCTCTTGTGCACAGATACCACCCATCTTCAGAAATCAAGTTCAGATTGCTTGCATTCATTATACAAATTCATATTGAAGCTTTGGCCTTGATTTAAAAAGAAGCGGAGGTCTGTAATTAAAGCAAAAGTCTTAGTGAGAAGGTAAAGCCAATTGAGTTTATATATGTGCAAAGGGCAAATGAAATCCACATTTCTTTATCTGTGTCTTTAGGAACAAAACTTTCCAGATTTCAAGAAATATTAAAAATGGCATTAAAACCCCAATCACATTTGGGACAAATTACAATTATGAGCCTCAAACTGAGAGTATCCATAATTCTCCCAGCACAGAGCTGCCTTTCCTCATGATACTTCCTTTCTCCATTAGTGACACACCATCACTGCCCCATCAATACCTGAACCTCAATACTCATCCATCATTGATTCCACATTTTCTCATGTCTAAAAGTAAGCAGTTGCCTAAAGCCTGTTCTTCTTTCAAATTAAGAGTAAAACGTTGAAATGTTCTGCAAATACTGTTTAGGTCCTCAAGGTACAGTGTGAACTTAAGAGGCTTATAGTGAAGGTTATTAAGAGCTCAAGTGACTCATTGAAATGGATTTGATGTTGAAAACACAAGTTGGATCAAAATGAAGATTGAGCACTTATTTAATTCAGATTCTGCTTTACAGGAAATGACAAGAAAAGAGAGAAGTATTTTTAAAAGGTCGTCCAGAAAGAGTTGGGGGTATATCCCTAGGGATACTCCAAGTTCAAAGGCAGTGAAGGAGGAGCAGAGCACAAAGTTACCTCAGGCTAACAGAGTTTGGGGTTCTCCGGAAGAAGAATGAAGCTGTTGGTTGCTCCTGGCAGGTGCTGTGCCTTAGGAGAGGGCGAGTAGATCCCTGAGAGGTGGCCACACCTCAGAGAGCAGGGCACCCACTCAGAGACTGTTTGTTAGTGTACCACATCTGGTACGAGGACCCCCGTTCGCCCTCTCCCCTACCCTCCCCACTACCTGCTAGGTGTTGAGAGACAGATCCTCCACAAATCATGATGAAAATTCAAAATGAGACAAAAAATGTAGAGGAATGCATCACCTCAACAATTTGAGGAAAGCATGCCATGAGAGAGGGTCTCCTAGAAAAGCAAGCACAAGAGATAACTCCTAAGGAAACAGAGGTCAGTCTCAGCAGAAATGAAGTCCTTTTTTCCTCACAGATGAGATGGTAGAGAGGCTTGTGCCAACTTTCAGATTATTGCCCCTCTGCTTCATGTTCCCTCTTCTGTCTGCCATCTGGGTTGCATCGTTTAAGCATTTGTCCTCTGTAGTGAGCCCACTGGGGTCAAGCTTGGAAGAGAGGGTCCTGGAGCACCTGGCAGGAGGAAAGGGCTCTGTCTTGGTTCCTGTGTGCTGCTGCTTTTGCTTCTGCTGCAGCTCTGCCAGGAGCACTGTGCTCCAGCCTTCTGTGTCCAGAACATCCTTCAGCCAGTCACGGTTGGGATGCCAGCTGGTGGTCATTTCAGTGCAGCCCTACTAAGGTGCCACTCTGCCTAAAGGAAATAGGTTCCCCAGGCTTGGACCTCCATGCCTTCTGCCCCTCAGCCTGGACTGCCTGCACCTTGACAATTTTTTTCCATGGCCCTCCTGCCATTCTCTTCTACTCTGTTTACTTAATTTGTGTCACTACCGTTCACTTTAAAAACTTTGACATTTCATTCTTTTTAGAGTTGGAAGTTCCATGTTCAAATCTGAATATATTTAAGTTCTTTCAATAGTGTAATTATGGTCATTTTGAAGCCCACGTGTGGTAATTCCATTCTCTGAATCCCTGAGGTATTCTGCTTTCTGTTGACTTTCAGAATGGTTGACATATTTTCTTTTTTATATGCCTAATTATACTTCTTTATTGTTTCTCTACTTGTAACTTTTCATCTGCATATAAATTTAGACACAAACATAATTAGAGTAGAAAAACTTCTACATATACACCACACAGACTTGCCACTTTGTCCCATTATTCATTATTCTCCCTTTCACTCTCTGTGTGTATGTGTGTGCGTATGAATATGTATGAAGTAATTTTTATCTTAGAAACTTCATAATGCTCTGCCTACACCTTAGAACCCTCATTTTCTCTTATTCAATTAACCAGATTAGTAGATTTAGTCTTCATTGACTTCATTGATCACTCTTACAGAAACTTTATGTCAGAGCACTAAATAAATGTATTAATATGTGTCTACACAGCTATAATAAAAATGCCCAAGAAATGAATGATGGAAAGCATCTTGCAGAATAAATAACTGAGAGTGTTTCTTTACCAATGTTTACATTCACTTGTGGGACTGCATAGAAGGTCAGAAAACCTTGTTCACTGATTTTTTAAAAATGTTATTTGTGCCTGAATTAAAATGGTGTCTATGTTGATTAATTGAAGAGCCAATAGGTAGACAATTCTGTTTACTTATGTTCATTGTAGTGTGCTTATTGTGGTCAATTAATCCTTAAGATTGATTTAGACAGAGTGGCCAGTGTTGGTGCTGAAGAGTTGTGTGATCATGCCTAATGAGGAACACAGACTAACCAGTGGGGTACTAATGACAGAAGATGGGCATTATCTAAGTGTTTTTTGACACGTTTTAAGTGAGAGAACAAATACATTTTCAATTTGCATTTATCCTGTTTTCTTTCTTATAACCAAGAAAATATTAAAATTTGAAATGTGACTTTTCCCCCAAGATGGTATTTTCCCCTGTAGCTTGGCAGTGGTTCTCAATGAAGTTGGCTCCGTGCTTCCTTTTACTTTCCCCTACATGTAGCTCCAATGGAGACTTCCAAGATGAATTGTTAACACTTGAATTATTAACACTTAAGAACAATGTGCAAATATCTATATCAGTATTGTCTATATCAAAGTCAAGGAAAAGAGGCTTAGACTATACACATGAAATCTCTTCATTCCAAAGGTATACAGCAAACTATTGTATAAAAGCAAAAATGTATTATTTATCTTTTAATTTAAAAATTTTAGATGGTAGGAAAAATTTTTTCTTAAAAACAGCTTTCATCAAAAACGTGTAGATAATTGATGAAATAAAACTTAACTTCAAAGAATTCGATTTTTAAAGTTTAGTTTAATCAAAGAAAGAAATTTTTAATTTAAACAATAATTAAATGATTAGTTTATCAGCATATTTTAAATTGTATCGCAATCTAATTGTCTATACACTCTCTGTACACCTTTTGGCTATCTTTCCTCTGCCCATCTTCTGTCTCTTTTCTCTACCACTATAGTTTCCCTTCCTCAGACTTTCTCTTCCTTCTTTTCTTCCTCAAACTTTAAGTAGTCTCTTAACATAGCCCATGCCCCATGGTAGCAAGGGTGTGTGTGCCTGTGAGTGTGTGCACGTGTGTGTGTGTGTGTGTGTGTGTGTGTAGTAGTAGATGCATAGTAGAAGGGAAGATTAAGTAAATACAAGAAAGAATTATAAAGTAACTGCAGTGATAATTTGATTATGAAAAATAAAATTTAAAAGTTTTATATGGTGTTATTAAATTTACTTATTTATGTCTTCCATGCTTTAAACTAGGCTTATGTCTATTTTTGTGTAAATTTTCCTCAACTACCTATCATTTATTTCAAGATTATTTGGTTATGTTATTCTTGAATGAACTGAAGTTGAATGTTATCATAGGAAAAATTACTTTCTTAGGCACAAGAAATTAATTGATATATAATTAATTAATACATTAATATCAATAATAGAGATCCATTTTAAATAAATACACTTGAATCAATATGATACAATATTTTGTTGCTAAATGATACTAAGTCATCACAAAGATGATGTGGTGACATGGGAATGCCATAAATATTTAGATTTGCAGCAGGACACAGAGCCAAATATATAAAGATCTTATGATTACAATTAAAATTAGCAATGTTTTATAAAAATAAAATATGCAAGGTGTTAAGAACACAATATATGAAATACAACTGAGTTGGCTTAAATACAAATGAGACTGACATTTAAAAAACTTTTGTTAATTGGTTATTTTCTCTACCAAGACAAAGATTTTGTCTGAATCCTCAAGTCTGTGGCAGTCTTGAAACAGAGCAGCACTGCAGTAAAGATAATCAAATGGAAGGATTTGTGGGTGGATATGGAACTCATAAATACTTTTTAGTGTTTTAATAAAGTAAATTATGTAAATTTAAATTTTGCATATATCAAATCATCGTCTTTAAATTACTCACTGTGCATTGAGGAACTGGAAATTTATTTAATAACATCATTGTGATGTAGAACAGGAAGTCAATATGTTTCCAAAAAAGTCATATTAATTTAATATATAATGTTGAATATGTTGGCTGGCAATATGAAAAGGAACGATAATTAAACAGAAATAAGCAGCACCACGTAAAATTCAGGTTTAGAGAAAGGAAAAATACATTTAATATGCTGAAAAAAATTTTTAAATATATAGTCTGGAAAAAATAAAATGTAAGTCCCCTGTGAAATTTAAGATTTAAAATGCAATTCCTAAACATGAAACAATATTTATTCTGTGTGCAATCCATTCTAGGTTCAATGACCTGATATTCTATTCTATTTAGTTACAAAAGCTCTTAGTTCTAAAGCCATAAAATAAAAAATTCTATTTTAAAACTTAAAAACTATAGTAGGCAGAAAATAATTGGGACACCTAGGTGGCTCAGTCAGTTGAGCTTCTGACTTTGGCTCAGGTCATGATCTCATGGTTTATGGATTCAAGTCCTGTGTAAGGATCTGTGCTGACAGCTCAGAGCCTGGAGCCTGCTTAGGATTCTGTGTCTCCCTCTCTCTCTGCCCCTCTGTCTCTCTCTTTCTCAAAATACAGGAATCTATCCCAGAAACCAAGGCACACTTTACACACTGTATGCTAGCCAATTTGACAATAAATTTTATTAAAATAAATAATAAATACAGAATAAATAAATAAATGTTTAAATTTTGAAAAAAGAAAATAAGATAATCACCTTAAAAATTAACGTACTAAGAAAAATATTTACAATTTATCTCACAAAGTGTTCACATCACTAATTTTCAAAGATCCACTAGAAAGCAAGAAGATGACTAAGAATCCAATAGACAACTCATCAAAGGATAGATAATTAAAGACATATAAATGATGCATAAATATATATCTATTAATAAATACATCAAAACTATACTAAAATACTATTTTAATCAATAGATTGTTAAAAATCCTGGTATGTGCTACACAGAAGCAAGCATTTTCATGCATTACTTACAAGGGGAGGTATCTATCAAAAATTAACATGATTACATATACTTTGACCCCCAAATCCTACTTTTTACCCCCAAAAGCCCTACTTCTGAAGATTTATCCTTAGATGTGCATATGGATATTTATAAAGATATAAATACAAAATTATGCATTACAGGATTGCTTGTAAATGCAAATGACTATTGACAACCCAAAAGTCCATCAATAATGGATTGGTTAGATAAATTGTAGAACAGTCATAAAATAAAATACAATACTTTAGAAAGGAAATGAAACTCTTCTGATATTAAAAAAATGAAAAGGCATCTTGGAAGGAACTATTAAGGAAAACTAGAGCAAAGTGTACAGTAAATGACCCTTAAAAAAAAGGAAATGAACATTATTTATACTTGCTTAGAAAATTCAGGAAAAATGGATGAATAATGTATCAGCAGCTACCTGTGGAAAGAGATGGAGAAAAAAGTTGATAGTAAATGTTTTCTCAATATATTTTATGTCTCCTTTTAAACTATGTATTGTCTATTGAAAATTTCAATAAAAATAAAAAGTGAGAAGAAAATATGACCAGTATTGACTAAAAGCAATAAATTGAGTGTCATAGAATTTTACATCCTTACTGGAAACGAGCTTTCAATTTGCCTCCAAGTTATTTCGCAGTCAAAAATAAGACAACACAAATAAATTACAGGATTCACACTTGACAGAACTATTTCTAGTTTAGAGGCAAGGACAAATCACCTCCAACAGTTAGGCATAGAGTGAAGATAATATAGTGCAGAGTTTGGTCCCTATTGCAACATTTTTCTAGCAGACACAGAGCTCTTTCCCCTCAAATCAACTTGGGGTATATTCAGAAAAAATAGTTGTTTGATCAGAATTATATAGAATGGCTACATTGTCTTCCTATTGTCTAGTCTAAGCTAAGGATAGCTTTTAGTTTGTTAGAGGAAAAAAATTATACCCGCATTTCAGGCAATCCTCTATAAACGTGTATTTTTCATAGTCAAGGATTTGAAAATTACTAATCAAAGCAGGTTCATGATCATACTCTGGCATGACATACTTTAGTATAAAAGTCTATGTTATCATCCTGTTGTGAAAACCAAGGCCACTCATATAGACTATGGATGGGTTGTAGAGACTCATCCTGACTTGGATGGTTATATTCTTAAAGATCTATCAAGTACATCCATATTCTCTAGCAAAAATTCTTGCATAAGTCTCATTTCTAGGGACTGTCTCCATGACTAGTTTCATCTGCCATATTGAAGGCTCCATGATCAAATCTCTATAAATGCATACATTCTTTACTTTATTTGGCCATTTTGAGTAATTTGTCTTTTTAAATTTTATTTATAGCTTTTTTAAAATTTGATTTCCATATAACACCCAGTTATCTTCCCCACAAGTGCCCCCCTCCATGACCATCACTGAAGCTTTTCATTTGATACTGCACCAAGAATGAACCAACACTGAGCTTAAAACTTTTTCTGGAGCTGAAGATTTTAGGATTGAAATTTTAATAGTTAAAAAATTAATGTACCATATGGGAGAAAATTCTTAACTATCTGTTACAGAAAATTTTAGAATTAAAATTTTAATAGTTAAAAAATGAATGTACCATATTGGAGAAAATTCTTAACTATCTGTTACAGAAAACACACAGAAATAATAACATGCAACATTCCAGTGCCATTCAGTCTTAATTTTATATCATTTATGTAAAGGTTAATATTAATGTTTGCTCTACTCTTTTGATAAGTTATAAAATTATATGCTAGTTTCTGGTTATATCATACTTGCTCTTTTATTTGATGCATAAGGATTTTTTAAGTTTATTTATTTATTTTGAAAGAAACCAAGTCAGGGAAGGGCAAAGAAAGAGCAAGTGAGAAAATCCCAAGCAGGATTTGCACTGTTAGCAGATAGGAGCCTGACATAGGGCTCAAACTCACAAGCTGTGAGATCATGACCTGAGCTGAAATCAAGAGTCAGACATTTAACTGACTGAACCACCCAGGTGTCCTGCATAGGAAATTTTATCCTACTGTTTACATTAGTTGATATTATTTCTGATTCACACATTTGATTCTTTATATTTATGCATGAGCAGATATCTACCAAAGAAATATTATGTCTATTACAAAATTACTCTTTCTAAATATTTTAAAAATTTGTGCTACATATTCATTGCATTATTAGAAGTAACAAGTATTGAAAAATATTTATATGTTTCTCCCTATTCTGGCTCATTACTTAGTATTAACGATTTGTTTCTTATTATGATTCCCACTCCCTTCCGTCTGGGGCTCTGAACACTTCCTCATTCATTCATTCACTGGATATTTATATGCCTGAGGTACTGTTGAAAAGTGTGGAGGATTCAGTGATCAAGCAAATGATCTACTTACCTTTAGGGACTTTGGCATTTTGAGAAGACACAATATAGAAGTCAATAAGTAAGTATAGGGAACTAGTATAGACTAAGCGAAACCAAATAAAAGAAAGAAAGAAAGAGTATAATGGGAGGTTACTGGAAGCTGTCTTGGATTAGTGGTCATAGAAGACTTCTTTGCAGCAGTGATGTTTAAGGAGGGAGCTGAAAGAAATACTAGCAAGTCATGACAAAGTTCGGGAAGAAAGCATTCCAGACAGAAGAGCTGAGAAAGGAAGGAGGTTGGTGTGTTGTAGGAATAACAAGTCAGCCAGAGTAGATGGAAGAGTGTTTAACTCTTCCAGAGTTGAGATTTGTACAACCTCAATTAAAACATTATTCTGGATGTCCTATGGAGATATTAAGTGTAGTGGGCTAGAAGTGAAAGAAGAACAGTAGAAGGCCATTATAGCAATATAGGTAATACCTAATGGGGGATTACACTAAAGTAATAGCAGCAAAAGTGGTAAATAAAATATTCTGATTCAAAGGTACAGCTGACCTTGAACAATGCGTGGTTAGGGGTGTCAACACATTTGCAGTAAAAAATCCACATATAACTTTTGACTCCTAAAAACTTTACTAATAGCCTACTGTTGAATTGAAGTCTTATGAATAACATAAACATCTGATTAACACATATTTTGTATGTGTATGGAGCAGCCGGCTGAGTACAGCAGCACCGTGAGGCCCATCTGCCTGCCAGAAGCTTCTCACACCTTCCCCACCGGCAAGGCCATCTGGGTCACCGGCTGGGGCCACACCCAGGCGCGCTGATCCTGCAGAAGGGAGAAATCCCCGTCATCAACCAGACGACCTGTGAGAATCTGCTCCCACAGCGGATAACCCCGTGCATGATGTGGTGCCTCAGCAGCGGTGTGGACGCCTGCCAGGGTGATTCTGGAGGCCCCCTATCCAGCGTGGAGGCCGAGGGGCGGATCTTCCAGGCCGGCGTGGTGAGCTGGGGCGAAGGCTGCACTCAGAGGGACAAGCCCGGCGTGTACACGAGGCTCCCTGTATTTCGGGACTGGATTAAAGAGCAGACTGGGGTATAGACACAGGGGCCATCCACCGGCCACCCCAACGTGCACATTTGCGGGCCAAGGACACGATCGCTAACTGCACTCCTGACTTGGGCCCCCCACCCCCCAGAAGCCAGACTGTGAACTGAATCCCCAGGACTCGGGAGATGGTGAATTGACCTGCAGCGCCCCTCTCCTCCCTCAGCCTCCAAAGCAGGGATGTGAGGTAGGGAGAGAGGACACTTGGTGGTGCCAAGGGGCAGAGAGTTGAAGACACGGCCACTCTCCTCCAGCCCAGAGCTGGGTGGAGGGCTCATTCCCAAAGATTTGCACCTTCTACCTTTCCTCCCCCTGCCTTTCTGATACAGGAGCAGTTGTAGTGTCGCTCCAGGACCCCTAAGATGAGGCTGGTGGGGCGCCGTGGACTTCCAGGTTCACATTCTAAGGAAACCCAGGCTCTGGAAGACATGGCTGTCTAACATTTGAAATTTTTATCTGTTGCTAGGGTGGGGTTCAGTGTGTGAATTTGTGTGTATGAGTAAACTTTGTTTTTAGGTAAAAAAAAAAAAAACTGTCTCATAATAAAGTATTCTAGAAAATATAAAATATTATTAAAAATCAAAAGGAAGAGAAAATACATTTATAGTACTGTATTTAATCAAAAAAGAGGGGCACCTGTTTGACTCAGTCAGTTAAGCGTCCAACTCAGTTTCAGCTCAAGTTATGATATCATGGTTCATGAGATGGACTGGGCTCTGTGCTGACAGCATGGAGTCTGCTTGGGATTTTCTATCTCCCTCTCTCTCTGCCCCTTCCTCACACGTTCAGAATAAATAAACCTTAAATAAGGATAAAATGATCATTTTTTCTTCCTGTAATTTTCTTATAATACTGAAAACTAATCAATAACATCATTAAAATAGAAGTATAATAAATATTGAAGTAAAGATTATGAAAAAGTAACACCAGGAACAGAAAAGAAGGGAGATAAATGGTTACATTGTTTAACAGATAACAACTTTTGACATGTGAGGCATAAAGTGGGACTGAAATGGAAAATGGAAAATGAAGATTAAGTCCTATTGGGGTAAAGTCAAAAGAGGAAGACATTGCAAAGTTCTAGGTGCAAAACACAATATTGACTCTAATTGTACACTTTCTTTGATAAATTAAGGATAAAAATTATTAGCCATAAATGAATCACTAGTGAAAAAAGTTTGACCCAGCCGGCAGGTCAGTCAATGCAGGTCCTGAGGGAGGGAGTGAGAATTGGGGGGCAGGGGGCACAGAGAATGGAGGCAAGACAAAGTCTCTGATCAAGCCTCGCTTATTGAGAGAACACACACATCTTATAAAGGGTAGAAGGCGGGAAGCAAGGCAGCCGACCTAGGTCGGTTGCTAGGAAACAGGGTCAAGTGGGTTTTAGGAAAAGGCTAGGGTAAAGGGGAAACGGAAACTGCGACTTTAGCACCGCGCCTGAGGGGCGGATAAGAAAGCCCAGACTGGCTGTCTCCAGCCCTGAATTGGGAGTGAGCGATAACACTGCCCCACCTGCAGGCGGCTGATCTTTGTTCTTCTGGTAGCTTCCCACAAAAATTTATAGATATATAGCTAAGAAACCCAAAAATAAAGAAAAATAAAGACTTGATTAGCCAAAGGGAAGGTACAAAAATATAGTGGTAGAGGTACAAAAAGAGAGAAGTGTAGATAGAAAACAATGGCAAGACAGTAGTTTTAAACTAAACTGAATCAACAATTACATTAAATGCAAATGAAATGAAAAGCTAATTAGAAGATAGGAATTGCCCACTGGAAAAAAAGGGCAAGATCCAATGCCAGAATCTACAAAAAATTCACTTTAAATATAAGAATGCAAAGAAGTTGATAAGCATAGAAAATATGTACCACATATATAGAAAGATAGCAAAGCTTGTGAGTTTGTTATATTAATATCAGGTAGGAGAGTTTAAGACAAAATTATTCCTAATAAATTAAAGAAATGATGTTTTTTAATGTTAAAAGCGATGTTTCATCAGAGAATCATAAGAATTCTAAATATGTACTCACCAAAACAACAAAACTTTAAAAGTAATTAACTAAACTAAAGGGAGAGACGAGGCAAATCCACAATTATAGATGGATACTTAAATGTCCACTTCTGATTATTGATAGAATAAGTTATTTTTTTTTTCTTTTTTTAAGGTTTTATTTATTTTTGAGACAGAGAGAGACAGAGCAGGAGCGGGGAGGGGCAGAGAGAGAGCGAGACACAGAATCTGAAGCAGGCTCCAGGCTCTGAGCTGTCAGCCCAGATCCCGTCGCAGGATGGACCTGAACCAAAGTCAGACATCCAACCTACTGAGTCACCCAGGCACGTCTCTTACACTTTTTCTTTCTTTCTTTTTTAAATTTTTAAAAATTTTTATTTATTTTTGAGAGACAGAGAGAGACAGCATGAGTAGGGGAGGGTCAGAGAGAGCAGGAGACACAGAATCCAAAGCAGGCTCCAGGCTCTGAGCTAGCTGGCAGCACAGAGCTCGATGAGGGGCTGGAACCCACGACCCGTGAGATCATGACTGGAGCCGAAGCCAGACGCTTAACCGACTGAGCCATCCAGGCTCTTACACTTTCTTTAAAGGGCCGAATAATCAATATTTTTTATTATTATTTTAAAGTGTTTATTTTATTTTTGGGGGGAGGGGAGGATCTTAAGTGAGTTCCAGGCTAATCCTGGGGTAAAGCTTGAACTCATGAACTGTGAGAACATGACCTGAGCTGAAGTTGAACACTCAACTTACTGAGCCACACAGCTGCTCCCAGATAATCAGTATTTTAGACTTTGTAGGCACATTTGGTCTCTGTCAGAAATTGTTTTGCTTTTTTTTTTAATCAACTATTTGAAACCATTCATTTCCTGTGGGCCATAAATGTTAACCATGCTCTGTTTTCAGCAATGACCCCTCCCTTTTATTTTTTTGCATTTACCAGTGTCATTTGGCTTCTTTCTTAAACTTCTTTAATGAGTCTACCAAGTTATATTTCATATCCTCCTATTTTTCCTGCCCTTCCCTGAACTTTTTAAAAAATTTTTTGTTTTGTGTTCTTTCTACAAAAAGGCGATTAATTCACTCTTTTTAAAATTTAGAGGTCTTTTTTTTAAAGTTAATTTATCCATTGGGGGGAGGGAGGGAGAACACACATGTCCAAGTGGGGAAGGGGCAGAGAGAGAGATTATTTCCAAGCAGGGTCTTCTCCAACAGCAAGGAGCCAGGCTTGGGGCTGTATGCCACAAACCATGGGGTCACGACCTGAGCTGAAATCAGGAGTTGGATATTTAACTGACATAGCCACCCAGACACCCCAAATATAGAGGTCATTTTAAATAATTTTTTATCAGCTTTATGAAGATAGTTTCCTGGCAAGGTTTTTCAGCTGCCATTCTTTTCTTCCCTTTCTTTTTCTTGTATGTTATCTGTGTATAGATTTTTTTCTGGATCTTCTATTCTTGAGTAAATTTGAGGAAGGTACATGTTTCTAGGCTATTTCCAAGGTACAACATGTAGGGGAGGACACAAGACCATGTTTCATTCTAGCAATTTAGTCTTTTTTCTTCACTCCATCCTTCCTCTTTTCCTCCCTCCCTCTTTCCCTCCCTCCCTCTTTCTTTCTTTCTTTCTTTCTTTCTTTCTTTCTTTCTCTCTTTCTTTCTTTCTTTCCCTCTTTCTTTCTTTCTTTCTTTCTTTCTTTCTTTCTTTCTTTCTTTCTTTCGAGTTTGTATAATCATTATTTCCTCCAAGCCATGTAGAAATTGGCAACTATAATACTGATAAGAATAGAGTCTCTCTTCTTTACTTCTACTGGAAAGCCATACTATAGACAAGGCTTTCTCTGTGTTTCATCATTTTAGTTTCTCTTCTGCTTTCTGGAACCAAACTAGGATCAATAGAGGTTTTGCTGGCAACCTATGTTCTCATCCCAGCTTGGGCACACACGGACTTCACTGTTTGACTCTCATTATTGAGACAAACACCGAGTAAACATTCCCCCGAATGTTTCCCTCCACACATGCTTATGTCTGACTGCCTTTGCTTCTGGTGGCCTTCTATCACATTTTGTGGTTTGCAGTTTTAGTCCCTCCATTGACGTTATATTTTGTGATTCTGCTTCTTGTTTTCTTTATTGCTTTTGAATAATTTCCCCCAGGAAAAGAAAGTAAAACTTCTTTATGCTGCCATCTTCAATCTGGATCACCCCTGAAACATTTACCCTAACTCATTTTATCATTTTCTACAGATGGCTCTATCCTTCTGATTCCTAGGATTATGAATTCTCTTGTTGATAGCCTCTGTTCTATCTCCTATCATGGTTCATTTCCTTGAGGGGTTTGTGGTCAACTCATTTTGGGTGGGTCAACAGCTGTTTTTCTTGAGTTTGTGCAAGTGTTCTTACAGTTTTAATTGATTTTTCCAGAATTCTAGAGGATCTACTGGTTATACCACAGTTTTATGGCAATTTCTCACTTTATAATTCCTGTGCTACATGAATACTACAAATCTTGGCTCAATATGCCTTGTAAGTTTAGCGTTAAGCTTATTGCTGATAGTCCGCCCCCCACTCCCCAGGCTAGAAGAAGATGGAATACTTCCATTGGTGTTTTCTTCTGTTAGCAAATGGAATTTCTAGTTTCTTTTGAGGTTATGGGTATAAAATATCTGATTTGGGGCTATTCAGCTTGCACTACTATGGAAGGAAGGAGATTGGGAAAATTGTTTCTCATATAGAATTACAGTCTTTAAAAAAAATTCTACAAGGTCGCCTGTGTGGCTCAGTCGGTTAAGTGGCCGACTTCAGCTCAGGTCATGATCTCACAGTTTGTGGTTTCGAGCCCCGTGTCAGGCTCTGTGCTGACATCTCAGAGCCTGGAGCCTGCTTCTAATTCTCTGTCTCCCTCTCTCTCTGACCATCCCCCACTCATGCTCTATGTCTCTGTCTCTCAAAAATAAATAAACATTTTAAAATTTCTACAATTAAATTTTCTTTCTGCTTATTCTTTCTCTTCAACCCACTTGGGTAATAATATGATGATTATTTGTGTCCACTGGACTATAATTCCAGACTCAGATCCCCAGGACTCTCATTGCCAATTGGTCATGATAAAATATATTACAGGTTTAATTTTGCCACTGCTGAGGAAGTAAAATGACACATAAATCTACACTAGTCAAAGCAAAGCCTAATTACTCAAGAGCTACTTCGTGTAATTATGGTGTCTTAAAAACATTTTACAGGTATACGCACGTTAGTCTGAAACTAGACCAACTTTGTTTCAGTTGACTTAGAATTGTGTGAACATCCATGCATACATAATCACATAGCTGTCATGGTGGAAACATCCTTTCCATCCATTGCATCATTATTACAGTTTATGCATAGACCCTGGGGGAAAATTAGAATTTTCTATATCGACAGGGAAGAAACAAAGAAAGGCACAGGAACAGATAAATATAGGTTATATTTATGGACCTTAGATAATAACTAAGTGACTTACAGCACTAAGACAATTGTTCTATGAGGCCAAGGTCAATTTTTTTAGTTTAGTGATGACTTCTGTATATCTTTTTAAACACTTTAAAAATTGAACTAGTAAATTGTGCTATGGTGCTGTATAGATGCTGCGTCTTTGTTTACATTAGAGCCTTTTAAATAATTCAATAACTGTTAATACTTAAAGGTAGGTAATTTTGAGAGGCAAAGAGCGGGTAAATACACTTATATATCCACTATCTCTCTTTTCCTCTTATTTCATTTCTACTACCATAAGAAAGGTTTTGCTATATTTTTGTATCAGATGGAGTAGGAAAAAAGTTTATTTTTGATGTCATTGCTTGAACATTTTCATAAAGAATTTGGGCAACATAGAGTGGGGGTTTAACTGTTTCCAATGATCTTCACTGTCTTCTTCCTCTTTGATATGGGTAATCAGTAAGAGGCAGCAGACATGAACTAATTGTGTCATCCAATAACATTCCCATTCTGGTGCTTGAAAACACTTGATGAAATTTCTGGAGCAAAAGGATGGAGGTGTGTAAGGCCTTCATAGTGGACTATTTTTTGATGTGTAGAATAAAATAATCACATTCTGTGTGTCATTACTCCTTTCTTCTCAAAAACAGTTGGATAACGTGAAACTTGATTGAAGGTATAAACCAGGAGATGGGAGTCTTGAGTATGTATTTTAAATGATTTTAAGTAATCTCCATGGACTTATTTAAAATCACTACCAAAGCAACCTAATTGAAAGAAGAGACACACCACAACAAAAACCAGAGATTTATTTTATTTATTTATTTATTTATTTATTTATTTATTTATGTTAACAGAGAAGTCTTGAAATGAACCACTTTGAAACAGGATAATTTCCGTTGATGATTATCATGTGCCCTTAGTGACTAGATTTTTTGTTTTGCTTTTAATTTAATAATTTAGAACTCAACTACTACTCCACAGGTATAAACATAAAGCAAGGTTATCTATTAATCAGGTTATTTCCCAAGGCAATTTGGTTTAGAGACAGAAATGTTATTCAATCAATATATTTTCTGAAAGCCTGGAATTTTATTCTTGCCTTGAATCGTTTGGGAAGTTTTAAGAGGCTTAGAATTTCTGTCAGAAGGCATAAATCTTTAATTAGAGTTTCCCAAAGAAACTAGAGGAATGCTGCCTTTATTATTGCGCTGGTTGTATTGTGTTTCACTAGATCTTTAGGTATCCATCTTTCTACAGAGTTGTTATTTGTGAGAAGAAACTTTGTTAGAAGTTACTTGTTATCTCTTCATATACTTAATAATGTGTATGAAATAAAGTACATTTTCAAAAAAATTAACCAAATAACAAATGAGTGAATGTCAAAATGTTGCATATAAATGAAGAAACAGCCATCTCTCTAGCAAAACATTATTATGGCAAATCTTTTCTAGTGATTGCTTGTGGGATTTCAATCTCCATAAGAGTCAACAGTACAAAAGAGAGAATATTTAACATGTCCATGGTTCTTTACATGATAGTAAAGAATGCTTAAATTTTTGGTACTGATATTATGTACATTGCTGTTTGTTTCTTATTTTACTTATACATTAAGAAAAAGACTTTGAATTTTTTTTAAAAAATCTATAAAATGAAGCACAGTTTGATTGCAACTGGGGTTGCACCAGGGGTTTAGAAAGAGATGTCAAACCAATGTGGGTCTGCTTCTTGGTGAGTTACAGACATAGATAGACTATACCAAGAGGAGTTGCTTCACAAAGTCACCTTCATTTGCAGTGAATAAGTAGATCATAAGGAATAATTTCCAAAACCATGACTCCCTGAACATGGCTAAGCAGGCTTTTATTAGGGTTTGGGATGAGTAATCTAAGGCAAGGCCTCATCATTGCATGTTATAGGTAATATATATATATACTGAGAAAACATGCTTATACAAACATTGTATGTTATTCTAATGAAAGTTATTCCATGCCCAGGGTGGGTATTTTAACATTATAATGAAGCTGAGGTAACTATAGTGCACTTTATGATTCATCCTGGAAGTGGTTCTCAAAATCTTTCTTTTCCTACTCCAGCAATATTTAGTTCCTAAAAGATAACATTCATAATCAGGTATGAGTTTGCTTCTATGAGTTTGCTGAGCCCAGGGGGTTTTCACCAGTGGCAGATGTCTGAAGCTGATATTCAGTAGTTAGATGTGCTGAATAGCAGCTCTGAAGGTATGCAATATCGGAATGAGTTCATGTTACTCTGAGGGAAAAAACTGAGAATTCTGAGAGGAAACTCATGCTCTGGTTTGTTGATTGAGTGATACTTAAACTAAGTATGGGCAGCAAGGCTATTCTCCCTTAAAGAAAAGAAGTGACCAAATATTTTAGTTGTCAGTCTCTCCAAATTAATTTCACTGATACTCAATATAGTACCTGCTTATACACAACTCTAAAGCACTTTATACAATAAAAATGTATGCTTCCAAACTTTAACCAATAAAATCCTTAGAATATAATATCTATAATATTGTATATGTCTATCACTGTGTTTACTACACTGTATAATAACTTTCTTAAATAAAGTTTTTGGTTTCAGAAGAGTTTTATAGAAAAATTGCAATGTTAATGCAGATAGTAGTTCTCTTATACCCTACACCGAGTTACTCTTATTGCATCTTAGATTAGTTTAATACATTTGTCACAACTAATGAACCAAAATTGATATTTTATTATTAATTGAAATTCATACTTTATATGGCTCTCCTTAGTTTTTGTCTAATGTTCTTTCCTTTACTACATTTTCATTCAGGATAACACCTTATGTTTATCCACCATGTCTTTTTGGGCTCTGCTACACTGTGAATGTTTCTTAGGCCTTCCTTGTTTTGAAGACTTTGACAGTTTTAAGTAGTATTAGTCAAGGATTTTAAATAATATTTCTCAGTTTGGTCTTGTACGATTTCTTTTTTATGATTACAATGAGGTTATGATTTTCAAGAAGAAGACTCAGAGGTAAAATGCCATTCTCATAATGTTATATCAAAGATACACACTATCAACATGATTATCATTGATTATGTTGACTTTGATCGTCTGGCTGAGAGAGTGTTGGTCAAGTTTCTTCACTGTGAAGTTATTCTCTGCCACCCCATGATCTGCTTCCTTGAGGGCAGAGTATCTTTATAAATTATTTGGAATTCTTCTGCACCAGAGATTTGTCTGTTCTTTCTCATTGACTTACTTATTTACTAATTAATTTATATCAGGGGTGCCTAGGTGGCTCAGTTGGTTAAAAGTCTGACTCTTGATTTAGGCTCACATCATAATCTCATGGTTCATGGGTTTGAGCCCTCAATTGGGCTCTGCACTGACTGCAGAGCCTGCCTGGGATTCTCTCTCTCTCTCTCTCTCTCTCTCTCTCTCTCTCTCTCTCTCTGCCTCTCCAACTCCTTCTTTCTCAAAATCAATAAAAAATTTTTTTAAATAGTTCATATATTCCAGACTGTGTCCTGGGGAAGCCAGAAACACAAAATTACCAGTGAGCACAGACTAAAAATGTCCCCAGGCCCAATAACCATGGAAAAGGCAGTCTATTAAGACAGAAAATATTTAGACAATAAATGTTAGACTTCTGGCAACACCACAGATCAACTACGGCCCTACCCCAACTCTGCCAGCAAAGGCCTTGTGGGTAGCTTGCATTTCTATCTTCAGAGGCTGTGTTAGGGCACCCCACGTGGGAAGCCAGGACATTCCTCCTCTGCCAGCTGGAAATTATCCCCTACATCCCACACATACAGCACAAGGGAAGATCATGTGGGAGCTACAATTTCCACCCTGCCATCTTTTATTATGCCCCTCTAATAATTCCAAAAATCCCTCCTGTAGTTCCCTGAGGCCCTGCTCGTTTTTCTTTTATTCATGTTCTGTTCACATTGGGCAGTTCTATTGTTTTATCTTCAAAATCACTGATTCTTTTCTCTGTTTCCTCCATTCTGCTATTGAAGTCATTCATCAAACTTCTTATTTTGGTTATTGTGTTTTTCAGCTCTAAAATTCACATTTAGTTTATCTTCATAATTTCTATTTCCTTGATGAAGCTTTCAATTTTTTAAAATTTGTTTTAGGCATATTTATAATTGGTCATTAAAGAAATATTATGTTCCTGTCTTTTTATTTGTCAGATAATTATAATATATCTGTCATCTCAATGTTGACATCTATTGACTGTCTTTTGTCACTCAATGTAAGATTTTCCTGGTTGTTGGTATAATGAGTGATTTTTTATTGAAACCTAGACAATTTTTAATTACACTATGAGACTATGAAGCTCCATCCCACATACTCTGATTCAGAATCTCTGGACTGGGTCTTGGAAATCAGTATTTTTAAAAAGTATTTCTGGGATTCTGATGCTTAGTCAGATTCGGAACCATGACCATGATGCTCTTAGGGCCTTTTTAGATCTAAGTCAATAAGGTATGGCACACAGTTTCTGCCAGGTGTTGCAAATGACCATTTTATTTATAAAGTCCTCTCTAAAATGTGAATGAAATTTGATATTTATTTGTGTCTCTCGGAGGGGGTTGAATTGATCCTGGATAAATCCTTGTACTGTCTTTGGATCCCTCTACTGCCATCTTTGCTGATTCCACTTGGCATGTGGGGAGCGGGATAAAGGGCAGATGAACAACAAGAAGAGCAATCATCGTTCATCTACATGCACACATTAGTGGCATCCATTCTGTACATGCATTAAAACAATTGTTGTGCAAAGGGAAAAAATGGAGGGATCCTTTTGTTGTCTCCATGCTGAGTCTTGGAGGAGAGAGGTATGGCCATAGATCACAAGACTTTTGTCCAGAGTCTAATTTCAGAGCTCTGCCTTTGAAAAATAGTCTCTGGCCAACTTTTGTGAAATCCTTAACTACACCTCCTCCTTCTGTGTCATTATAAACAGGTGTAATGAAACACCATATGAGGATTAATTATGTGGTTTTTCAAAACTGAACACAAAGAGGGGGAGTTGCTGCCTTTCAGTTCACATTTAAAATTGTAATTTTTTGTTTTTATTTATCTTGTTCCCTGGGCTCAAAGTTAAAAATCTCCTTTTGGAACCAGAGAAACCTGCTTCTTAGGGATATCTGAAATACTTCTTGGCATTAACATGTGCTATTATTACACAAAATATTTCTTTCTGAACCTAATATAAAGCATTTTTTAAATGCAGAGATACCTGCAATTCAAAACAGAAATGGTAGAAAAAAATTAACATCATAATATTTTACATACACTCTTTGCAATTGTATTTTCCAAGTTTACTTGGCTTTTCATATTTTTTATGGTTCTACATAATTTTAGTGTTTTCAATTGCTCAAAAATCCAATCAGATTTTTATTAGTATTACATTAAACTTATAGAATAATTTGAGGGAGAAATGACACTTTTATAACATTCAGTAAATCTGAGGACTTGATTGTCCCCAGGTTCATCAGTATGCCTGAGAGAAAAACACTTTTCCTAAATGTGCAGGTTTACATTAGGGAGCCTATAATTCAGTTATTTCAATAAAGACTTAGAAGTTTATTTTTTAAAAGTAAGCCTCACACCCAGTACAGAGCCCAACACGAGGCTTAAACTCACAACACTGAGATCAGGGCCTGAGCTAAGATGAAGAGTACATGCTTAACTGACTGAGCCAACCAGGTAGTCTGCAGACTTAGAGCTTCTTTAAGCATAGAGCTATGCACATCCTTAGTATTGATGAATCTTCTACCTATTTCTGGACACCCTAGCTGGCCACATACTGCTGTGCCAGGCTCAGGGCAGGCACAGTCCCAGCCTGTGGGTCTTCATGGTTTTGGGGAACTTGTCATTTTTACCCCAATTACACTGAGTGTAGCAGATTCATTCCAGAGCTAAGGGAGGAGGCCATAAAAGCACAGTCATTTGAGAAAGGTGAAGAAATATCTCTTCCACCACCCCCCCAAGTCAGAGAATGGCATAACTAATGTCATGCACAGTTACTAAACACCCATTGTTCCAGGCAATGTGGACCACACACAACATCATAATCATGTGAGAAACAGATGACATTTATTGAGGGTGTCAGGCCCTATGTTAAGTGTTTTAGTATTTATCCATCCCAAGAGACCTGCATGGTGGGTATCACTATATTCTCAAACTATCAATAAGGGAACTGGGACAAGAGAAGTGGCAAGAGTTGTCCAAAGTCACTCAACTAGTAATGATGGAACTAGGGTTTGAAATCAGAGCATTTGGTTTTAGAATCCCATCTTACCTACTCACTTTAGCCAACCTCAGGCTTCAATTTCCTATGATGAACATGTCATATAGGTGGATAACTGACCAATAATAGAGATAGGATATGCCCCAAGTGCCAAACAAGTGGTTCACTCTCTAAGTATGATGAATTAAGGTGGCTGAGATGACTCAAGAAACCTTCAACATTATGTGCACTCACAGGTTCCTTGACCCCAGCAAATTTGAAGATAGTTGTTTTCATGGGAATGACTTAAAAGTTTATTTCTGAGTGAGAGAGAGTGCATGAGTGCACAAAACGGAAAGGCAGAGAGCAAGGGAGAGAGAATCCCAAGCAAGCTCAGCAAAGAGCCTGACATGGGTCTCAAACTCAGCAACCATGAGATCATGACCTGAGCTAAAACTAAGAGTCAGATGCTTAACTGACTGAGCCATTCAGGTGTCCCAAAATTGGCATAGGGTGATGTGGACTCAGTGCTGATAAAAAAAAAAAACTTGGTTAGTTTTCCTTTGCCTTGCAACAAGAAAGAGAATGGGGATGGCTCATTTACCAAATGATGCATTAGCACTGGGGACAAAACAGCGCGGTTGGTGTTATTCTTAGCAACATTGGATGAGGAGTCAGATATCTCAGTCTAGTACTACCTCTGCCATGGCCAACCTAGATTTGAAACAGCTCATGTCTAAAGCCCTGGAAACTCTGTAATATGATTTTGGAAGGTTTATCTTTCTGTCTTCATCCTTACCAAAAGACAAAAATGTGTTAGGCAATTTTTAGCACCTAAGACCATAGGAGCTTGTGCACACATTCTTCTTTGAAGGAATTAGGACAAATAACTTTGTTATCTCTGTAAGAAACAATGAGATGGCAAACTTTTATTAAGGCATTTGGTCAGGGTCAAAAAATGACAGAATTATCCCTTCCTCCTCTCCTTCTCAGGAAGTACCGACTGAGGACAAATGCAGAGAGAATGGACAGATGAAAGGCCCAGGCCTGAACATAGAGTGTAGAATGGGTTAGCTCTGTGCCTGGCAAGTCCAATCCTACCCACCTTAAGCCCAGATGCAAGTCTCAGTCTTAAATTCTCTGGTGTAAAGAACACCCCAGAACAGAATTCTGGGATGGTAATGAAGAGGGTACACAAATGACCTCTACCAGCTCCCCATGATGCATCATCCAAGAGAAGGAGATCCCTGGGCTGCTTGGACCAGGATGGGCTAGTCACATGACTCCTTCAGTAGGAAGTGTAAAGGGCCTTGTACTGAAGTTAAGTCATCCTGATACCTACATCTTAGCATTCATCTCTTGGAAGAGAGAATCCAAAATGGTAGCACCCATGCTCTGGCCAACTTCCTCCAGAATAGCAACTCCCCAAATCAGCACTGTGTGGATAAAGTACCATTCCCTAACCTCTTCCAAAAGTACTCATCTTCCCATGCAAAAGAGGAGAAGGTAAGGGATGGGAGGCTGCCCCTATGTGGAATCCAGCACATCAACCCCATCCTCTTTCTTTTAAGCTAAAACTCTCATCTTGGACCATTTTTCTGCCATGATGTACTGCCTTTCTCTGGAGAAAGGGAATTGTGCAAAGGCAAAAATGTTTGTTTCTGTGCATCTCCTGATGAGTGATACCCTTTGAAATAAGGGCCATGTGACCAGAACTTCCTCACCTTCATTCTACAGAAAGCACTCATTTTCCCTCTCTGAACCTGTCCTGCTGGCTCATTGCTCACCTGTGTCCTGACTCCCTGCTCCTCAGGGGTCTTGCACTACCCACACCCCTTTCCCTGGAAACTGCCTGTATGTTCAAGCTTCTCCTATGAAACAAACCCCCACTCGTACTTGGCATCAACCCTGGCCAGCTGCCCTTCTCCTTACAGGGAAAGTCTCTGTAGAATTGTCTTACTCACTGACATTTCCCAAATTGTCCCTTTCAGGCAGGTTTGAAATATCCCCTTGTCAAAGCAACTGTTGCTATGGTCACCAATGTCCTCCTTATTTGTAAGTCCAAAGATATTTCATCTTTAGTTTTCTTTTGCAAGTTTAAAAAAACATGAAATTAATCATTTTAACCACTTTTAAATGTGCAGTTCAGTAGCATTAAGTACACTTATAATGTTGTGAAACTATTACTACCATCCATCTTCAGAACTTTTTCATCTTCCTAATTGAAACTTTATCCCATTAAACACTATCTCTTCATTTCCCCTTCCCCCAGCCCTTGGCAACTTCTACTCTACTTTCAGTCTCTAAATAAGACTGCCCTAGGAACCTCATATAGTGGAATCATGTGGTATTTGTCTTTTTGTGATGGCTTATTTCACTTAACATAATGTCCTCAACATTCATCTAAGTTGTAGCATGTGTCAGAATTTCATTTCCTTTCAAGGCTAAATAGTATTTCATTGTATACATATATATATAACAGAGCGTTACTAGCCATCTTTTGGCTATTCTTCCTTCCCTTTGGCTATTTTGACTCATGCTGTTGTGAAGTGGGATGCACTAAGGACATTTTTAAAGCTTTGTCTTAATTTGGCCAAGCACAGCCACTCGCCACTCTGGATGGTTGGCTACTCTCTTCTTTATGAACTATTCTGTTTCCTCAACCTCCATGACACTATATTCTCTCAGAGTTTCCTCAGGTTCCTGTTGACACTTCACATCTCTTTCCTTGAAGTGGTGTGGTCTTCCAGGTCATCCTCTCTGCTCATCTTCCTTTTCAGCCTCCTTCCAGAGAATCCTACATTTACCCCACACCCTTCATCTCTGTGTGTAGAAATGCAAACTACTAGCAAAGAGGCTGTAGTCTTCTCCACACACAACTCCTCACCTCACCTTTCTCTTTCCCTGCTTCCTTCCCCTCTGACATTCTCATCAAACACTGAATTTTTAATAGTCAAAGACAAGCTTCTTCCTCCTAGCATCAACAACAGGCATTTTGTGCATGCTTCATGCCCGTTTCTCCATTCTAAAACTATGTAGACCTACTCAGTCATACATAGCTTTCTCCTCTCCTCTCTACTCCGGAGGGAACCATCCTGTGATGTTCTTAGTCTGTATTCACACCCTTTTCATTTTACTGTGTAAAGGCATATCATTAATTGGTCAAGTACAAGAGAGTCCTGCTACTGCTTTTAGTGTCAATTTCCCTTCAAGCATAAAAGTAGGCCATTGTGGAATCACAATTGAAAACGATGGGAAAAAAATCCTAACTCCCAGAGGCCAACACTCTGCCTTCAGCAAATAATCAAAAGAAAGAAATTCAATATCCCTCTCTAATTCAAGACCCCTCTTCTCACCCTCTGCTTCCACCATTTCCTCTTCTTACCCCCCTACTCTCTCCCTCTTCCCCTTTTTCCTTCACGTTCTCCATGCCCTGCTCAATACAGCGAGTGGCCAGTAATCAAGCAACTCTCTCTCACACCTGGGTCTACACCACCTCCACTGCTTTGCAGGATTTCCTCATGGTAGATAAAAAGAGATAGAATTCCTGAATCCACTCCTGCAATACCTTTTTGGCTGGTCGACCCTGGTATACTCTCACCCAGATTTCTAATCTGCTGATTATATAGCTGTCAAGTGTTCTGAACCTCATATGCTCCCTTTGCTTATTTCTTCTTCTTTTTTTAGTAGAGAGAAGGGAGAGCACATAAGCAGGGGAGGGGCAGAGAGAGAGAGATGAAGACATAATCTGAAGCAGGCTCCAGGCTCTGATGTGTCAGCAAGCACCGAGCCTGAAGCAGGGCTAAAACTCCTGAGCCTCAAGATTATGACCTAAGCTGAAGTCGGCTGCTCAACCGACAGATGCCTGGTCCATTTCTTCTTCTTCCTTGGCCTCCTGGTGCTCCATGTATGAAGATGTATCCCAGGAGATTGTAGAGTCCACCCTGTCTAATCCTTCTTACTCATGGTCCAGAACAGCATCTTCTGTGCTGCAGAATCTGAGTTGTTAAAAACCTGGTTTTGTTTTGCCACACCTCTCCCAACACAAGGCCTTTGCGTTTGCTCAATCTCATGGCTCCCCCACTTTATCTCTCATCCTGGAGAGGTCTCAGCTTGCTTTAGTGACACCTTGCTGACCCCCAAACAACATCAACCTCCAGATTATTGGATTCTAGGGTCTCATATATCTTTCAAAGTGAATTATCACAGTTGCTATTACATCTGTATTTTTGAAATTATTTTATTCAATCAATTTTCTCTAAAAATGGTGGACAATCTGAGGGTAGAAACAGGACTGAACTGCTCATCATAGTAGCTCCAGTGCCTAGCATGCTCCATTGTAGATCAAACCTCTTAGATTATCATGAGTATGTGCATGTACCTGTGAATAAGTCACATGGAGGGTTTCCTATCCAGGAGGACTTTTTTTTTTTTTTTTAATTCCTATCTGGCAGTGCACTGGGGTCTTTGCTGAGGCTACCTTGGGTGAGGTCAGGACATCTCAAGACTCTTGGTAGACACTCACTTCCCTTGGATAGCCCAGTCCCTGAATAGGGTTCTCCTTAAGCACATGTACAACCTTATAATTGGCCTGTGAGCAGGAATTGAGCTCCTACTTGTGACAATAACCCTTGGGCATGTATTAAGTGCTTGATTAATCCTTGTGACTGAAAAAAAGGGAGTCCTGAAGAAGGAAATTTTCAAGAGGCTGTTTGAGGTGGACAAACAGCTAGAAGTGTCTGGTCCTGGTCCAGATAGCCAGGAAGTCTGCCTAATCAGATGGTGCTCTAGGCAGCCTTTGTAGTACAAAGACCATAAATTATAAAAAGTGATGGAATGAAATGGGTAGGAAATGTGAAAATTAAGAACTATTTTATTGGCGGCGGGCAGATTACATAACATACTTCCAAGCTGGTGGCATTCTTCCTTTAGTATAGAAATGTATGTATAGATTACCTTACACATTCTAATTTAAAAGAGTTTTGCAAACATAAGCCAACAGAAAAGCATTCTGCTCAAGTTAAATCTTTCCTCCGAGGCTGCTCAGAGGCATTGGCCCTGATACATTCCTTTCCCTTCATAAAACCAAGAGCCTCCAGGGAGCTCCTTGTGACCCACAGAGACACATATTTCAGCCAAGTTGCTTTTTCCCATTGTTATCCCACTAGCTTTCTCTCCTTTCCCATGGGCAGTCTTGTAGCTACTCCACCTGTAGGCTATTATCCCTTCCAAGTTCTCTTCGTAGACTCTTTCTTCACTGTCAATGGGAAAGAAATATGGAATTTCCTTCTTTTGATCATTTGCTGAAGGCAGAGTGTTGGCTTCTGGGAATTAGATTTTCATCTTCAATTGTCATTCTACAATGGCCCACTTTTCTGCTTGAAGGGAAATTGATATTAAAAGCAGTAGCAGGATTCAGGGCACTTGAGTGGCTTTGTCGGTTAAGCATTGACTTCGGCTCAGGTCATGATCTCACGCTTTGTGGGTTCGAGCCCCACGTCGGGCTCTGTGCTGACAGCTCACGCCTGGAGCCTACTTCGGATTCTGTGTCTCCCTCTCTCTCTGCCTTTCCCCCACTCATGCTCTGTTTCTCTCTGTCTCAATAAGAAATAAACATGAAAAATGTAAAAGCAGTACAGGATTCTCCTGTACTTGACCAATTAATGTGCTGTCTTTGCACAGTAAAATGTAAAGGGTGTGAATAAAGGCTAAGAACATTACAGGGTGGGGTCTTGGTGGGGTCTTGGTGCTTTCTGTGATGGAGAGGAGAAAGCTATATATGACTGAGTAGGTCTACCCAGCTTTAGAATGGAGAAATGGGTATGAAGCATGCACAAAATGCCTGTAGCTGGTTCTAAAAGGAAGAAGCTTATTTTTGAATATTAAAAATTCAGTACTTAATGAGAACATTATTTTGCTAAGGCCTACACCAGTCAGATATGCTTGATTATTTTGGCCCTGTCCTTGTCCAAATGAGGGCAATGAAATAGTGCTTTAGCCTTATGGTGAATTAGAGGCTAATTATCTCTCTGTTGTACAAAATGCTGATGAATTATGGACATTGTACAAAGATGTTAGTTATATGCATTGTAGCAACAGTTTGAAAGATATTGACTTCCCCCCCAATTCTACAGTGCTTCAAATACAATTCAGTAAAAGCTATTTAAAATGCACTCTTTTATGTGTGCAGCTAGATTTATAATTATATCTGGAATCCACAAGTGTGGCGTAAGGCCTAAAATTAGCTGTATATGCTGCCTTGACATCTGGCAAAATTGGGAAGGCCTTGAATAACCTAACAACAATTTTTCCTACCCACTCTCCTCCCATGAATAAGATTTCCTAATCAAACAACTCTTTTTATCAAACGAACCAGGTGCTGCAGGTCTGTTTTTCCTTGATAATTGGGCTTCCATTCCATGCTAACCTGTGAAATTATTAAAAAACAAAACAAAACAAATTTCATCCTCCACTGGGAACTAGGGTCTCTTTTCTTACTACAAAGCCAGCCTCCCTCAGGCTTTGGCTGTTCACTCTGCCTCCTAGTACAGCTCCTGTGTGTACCTGCATCATATTGTGTGTTATCCTCTCCAGGCTGTGGCATATATGACTTATAAACTGCTAATAATCTCATCTATCCAGTATTGGGTATCACGTGTTTGGTCATCCCCATAAGCTGAGGGGGGGAATGGCCACATTACTACTAAGGGCACTAAATCAACTTTAAGTAAGTTATCCTTGGCCGTGTAACTGTTTTTATAATACAGCAATGGTCAACTGGGATGGATCCAACAACTGCTAGTAGGCTTGCAGTTTGGTTTGTGTGGCACCGTGTTATCTCTTTGTTACATGTTGTCATCTTTTCCCACCTCAAAATTCAAGACAGGAACTGTTAATTCTACCACAGTATGACTTGCCTTCAAATTTGGTCTGTATGGCAAGGTCTCTGAGTCTCCCTTCTGTGAAGATAGCAGCAATATAGCACCCGGACTATTCAGCACTTGAGCCTCAATTACCAAGGTCACTGATTAATGCATCAATCTAAGTGACCATAACTGACTGCTTAAGGAAGCCACACAGATGCAATTTTTGATTATGCATCCCTAGGACAGGTCAAAGGATGGCCCTTTTTGATATTTTCTGGAAGAAGGAGATTGCAACCATAGGAGAATTAAACATGACACCCTAGTGGCCCAATAGTTATTGTTCAGACAAAAGTAGAGCCATTTTCCTGTGTCCTTGATATCTTACTGCTACTGTTAAAGGCTCTCTTGACCCCCAAGGATATCCAGATATATATCCAAGGCAACCCAAGGCCCAGAAACTGATGACAAAGAAGGGGTGGGAAGAAAAACATTTGGTACTCAACTACTGTTCCAATATAAAACCCCTAGCCAATGTGCTTGCACTTTGTTTAGTACTTCTGCTTACCAGCCCAGCAAAGAGGTAACCTAGTGATTACAGTGCTTGACTACCTCTCCCCATGTCATAGATGAAATGACTACTGGATATGGACCTTGGTCCTGTTGAAGTTGACTGGAATTTCCTGGAAAAAGAGGTGGGCCACCAAAACCCCAAATTTTCTTGTAACCACCCAGATGATCCTTCACTGTGGGTGATTAACAGAGACAGAAACCGAAAGTTCTCATGCTATGAAATTAGAAATACAAAATACTGAGGGGATTTGGGGAGAAAGAGAGGAGGAGACCCACATAGGAGGAAAAATTGAGGCCGCAGGATAAGGTGGTTTCAATGCAGCCACCTTTGGACTGTAGGCCCAGTGCTCTGTCACTAAGCCACCCCACTGCCCATGTCTTTGTTACAATAAAGATCCTGATTTCCAGGGTTGTAGAGAAAACACCCAGGGCAGCCAAGGGCATGGTAAAAGAGATAATTCAAGCTCAATGTAAGCTCAGCATCCTCAAACCTTTAAGATCATTGTTGCCATGAGGAGGCCCTTAAACCTGACAATATTGAGTTGAGGGTCTCTAGAGGAAACAACAAAAACAACAACAACAAAAATAAAATTAAAACAAAGATCCACAATTTGACCTGACTGGAACCTCAAAGTTTACTGAAAGAACTTATACAATCAAAATATAAAAGGGCTTTTGTGTCTTTGATACAGGTTTTGAGTTAACTTTAGTATTTGCTGAAATGCACCAACTGGAAAAGCTTCATGGTTTTGCTTTTTAAAGTAAATATGTATTGACTCTGTTTTCCAGAGAGCCTGTACCAGATCACACTTCCAGCATTGTATGAAATAGTATGAAATAGTCTGTTCCTTCTCATCAGCCTTTGGTGTTGCCACTCTTGCATGTTTGCCATGCTGATAGATGTATATTACATACTTTCCTCTTTGGTTTTAACAGAAAGGAGCAAGTTTCCACTTTCCCTGAATCCTTGCCTTTGCATTGTTGGCTTTGATGGGTCACGTGACTACCTTGAACAGTTTTATTTCCATGTTGAGTATACATGGGCTGAGAGTGAGGGAGCATTTCTTTTCCCAGAGGAAAATAGGAATATTATTGTTAGAAAGCAAATGGAAGCTCAAGGTCAAGAAACAAACAAGACAATACCAAAAAAAAAGAAGTTTTACAAAACAGGCTCTTCATAGCACCCCTCAGAGAGTTCTATTTAAAGAGGCTTAATTCTAAGTGGATGTGCTAGCAGAATTCAAGACTGTGAATTGTGAAATACAGAACACTGTAGTTTGAGGTGCTGAATAGGTTCTGTGTTAGAAAAATGACAAGGACTAGCCTCTGACCTGCCATAGAGGGTCCAGCAGGTCAATCAGGGAGACAGAGTAGAGAACAGGGAAACAGAAAGTTGTTTGTCATTTACACAATAAGGTTGCCGCCTTTAGGGATTCTTTCTGAAGACCAATTGAATATGTGCAGTGGGAATCTCAAGATGTGGGTCATTTCTTCAGGTGCATTTCACAAGAGTCTCCGAGATTTGGAAATTATATAAATCCCTAATGTGTCACCAGTTTAAAATAATCTTATACCTTTGAATTACTTAGCTGCTTTGCTAATGTAGCTAAAACAAATTAATATGTAATTGGCATACATATTACTATGGTAATAGTTCATGAGCTTTTATTACTTTCAAAATATATGGCGTTATTATATCCAAAGCAAATTTTATTCATCTGAAAATTACTTTCCTGGGATATTGTTAAAGAATTCAAGCTTCAAATATGGACATGAATGTTGATTCTGTGGTTCATTTAGTTGTTTTTGTTGTTGTTGTTGTTTTATAAGTTTGCTTGTCTTTTACAGCCCATGTGAGCTCCTCTGACTGAACCTGGATGTGACCAACTAGTCACACCCTCCACAGGGAACCACTTGTTAATTCAGTGGCAGCCACTGAAAGCATGTTAGCACATGCGGTTCAAGCAGTGGTTATTTTGAGGCTCTTCAGTGAATCCAGTTAAATCTCCTTGAGCCTTAGGGGAAAATTTTTTATTTTAAACTATGCTGAGTCTAGAAAACTTGTTCCAATCTTCCATAACCACACTCAAGAGAAAAGACACTGGCTACAATCTTGAATTATATTTAGCAAATCCATTGAGTCCTGGGAGAAGGATATAGTGTATCTTTTTGAGAGTTTCTAGGATGTTGTCAAGGACAATATGCATCCCTTAAACTGAATTTTCTAAAGAGAGACACATAGTGCTGCTCCTTGGAAGTGGACCTCTAGAGGAAACAGGTGCATGTCTAGGTGCTTGATTCATGAACTTGTGGGTGCAGTTAACCAGTCAAGTGTGCACCTAGTCAGGTTGTGAAAAGAAAGGAAAAGTTTGAAACTGCCAATTTTCCGACATTGTGTTTTACTCTATACTAGATGCATTACTCAAATGTTTCGTATTAGAACAGGATAGGCTTTTAAAATCTCTATTACCTATCTCTGAGCACTCAAAATACCTCATTATCTATCCCCAAGCATAGATATTTTTCTTCTACTATGAACATACAATGAACTGGAACCATATATCTGATGAAAATGTACATGTTGACTACTCATACATGCATGGATGTCAGTGGTCCTATTTGCTCCAGCAGCAGCAGCAGCAGCAATCAGAATTCACTACACACCACAGATACATGTGTTTTTCCTTGCCCTTGTGTGGAAAAATTGCTCTTCTCCATGTGCTTGTGATTGGATTCTCTAATAGACTTCTTCATTTACTCCTCTGTCCACCTCTTCCTTCACCCTCATCCTGTTTCCTATTTGCATGTTGGCTTCTCGGCTGTGATTTACTTCTTGCCTTTACTGCATATGTGACCCTCAGATTTTGCCATTTCCCTTTTGTGGAACCAGGCATGAATCCTAGAAGTCTTTAGGCATCTTTGCAGTACATCTGTTTCTATTCAGTGTTTGCCTACTCAAGGCGAAGCATCATCTCTCCACAGTCAGAAAACCCAGTGGGGGACCATCACAGAAAATAATGTCTCCCTAAAAATTTATCCATCCTTAGATTTTTGGTCTTGGCTTATGCTGGGGTCCTTGTCCTCCCCTTATCTTGCTGAGCAATACACCAAGTCTTCAACATCAAAGACAGTCTTTAGGACACCATGCTAAGCCCCCACTGAGGCTCAGGAGGAATAAGTGTATTGTTTTCAGAAGCGCTCCTCCTGCTGCTATGAGCTGAGGAAGCATTTAGAAAAAAAACAAAGCATCATTCCAACAGTTTCTCTGGTATTGTGGCCATCTCACAATATGTTGTAGGTATGCAGAGTTTCTTTTTACAGAACCAGACGACTCGATGAAGTTTTAACTTTCTTAATCTCAAGATAACTTTGTTGATTCAAGTTTCTTCCCTTAGTCACTATTGTTACTAATGTTGTTTCTATTTTCTTTGGGAAACTTTTCTGGGCATTTGCTGTGATTATGCCTGTCATTCCAAAATCTAGCATTTAATTACTTACATTTTGACATGCAAGAAACATTCTAATTCTGACATCAGATTTCACAGAGAGTTTTTTCTAGATTGTAATATAAAACAAGCACCATAAATTAGCCTGAGCCTAAAGCAAAGCTGGATGCTATGTAAAGTAGAACTCTGTTCAAGGTTGCTACTTTCAGCTTTTTTTTCAGCTCTTTGATGGAGTCATTGTGAAGCCAGTACCAGAGGACATGAGGTCTTATTCTTTCATTCAACCTCAGCAAAACGTTTTTTCAAGACTCTTGAGGATTGTTTTTTACTTTCTTGAATATACTCTGGGGATTTGGTTGTATCCTTTCCTCTTAAATTAAGAGTTCTCTCCTGGAAGACACATTTGACTTTCTGTGGGGTGTGTTTTTTGTTGTCAATACTCAAAAACTCCTGAGAGGCTTGAGTGCAGGTTGCAGTGATTGTTCAGGCAGCTATGTTTCCATCAAGCCAATAGGGATGAAATGAGAGTCTGCCCGCCTTTTATCTGCATTGAGAAGTACAAAAAGCTGAGTGAAGACCCATGTAGAATTCTCTTTCTGTACTCATTTCCTATCACTTTTATTTTTCAGTTGAGCTTCAGAGTAGAGATATAAAATGTCTGTGGTAAAGGCCCTTACTTGTTTCCTGTAGTGTCTACAATCAGGTACATGAGACCAGAAGCCAGAGCTTCCCTTGAGAAGAAATGTGACTAAGTTTTGATCCATGGAATGTTGGCCAAAGGGGTGTGCATTGATTTCAGGCATGGCCCATGAGAATCACATGCTATTTTTCACTCTTTCTCTTCAAACAGATGAAGAGTATTCGATATTTACCTTGTTAGATCCATTATCCACCCTTCTGTACCTTGCTGTGTGTGCGAAGAATCTGACATTTAAATGACTGCATCACAAGGTTTCTTTGCATCCTGGTTTCATGCTGCGTTCAGCGTACTGGGACACTGGCAGAAAACTGAGGATTGATGGAAGGAGATATCAGGATGTCAGGCTGACCTGACCCTCCCTGATGTGGTCTGGCAATGGCTGCATTCCTCTATGATCAAAACCCCTATGGGATAGCCCTTCTTCATGGCTCCAGTGCAAACTAGCATCTGGCAACAATCCTGTCTCCTCTTGTCCTTCTACACTAACATGGTCATTGTTTCTGATTATTACTATTTCTGGTATCCCCCCAACCTTGCCATACTTTGTCTTCTTATTAACCATGACTGTGTCTCTATGAATTGTGCCTTCATTCAACTATCTGCACTTGGAAACTTGGAGAGTGCCATCTGTTTCTTGTCAGGATTTTATTTATATAGTGATTAGAACCATGAATATCTCCAGAAGTAGACCCTAAATAGGTAATTACATATTTGAGTTGTTTATATATTTGATGAGTGATTACAGGACCTCTCGGGTGGAGGAAAGGCAATTCTGGTAACTCATGTGTCCAATGAGGTGCTGGAGAAGGCCCAGGCTGGGGAAAGTGAAGTATCTCGGGTACACAGTAGCTTAGTGACGCAAGGTATAGAGTCATGGGAAACCTGCTGCTTACAGTCCCAGAGGGCGTTTATAAAATAAAGTTGAAGCTTAGGATTGACCACTCAACTAAAGATACCAACTGAATTGGCAGTTAAAAAAAATCATATCTCATGTAGATGGAGCAGGTCTGGTAGAGGTTCAGGCCCAAGGAAAGTGATAACTCCAGTCTCTTTGTTAATGTAAAGGCAATACTTCAAAAGGAGTATTCTTTTGGGTTGAAGATAGGGGCATGTGGACAAAGAGACAGAAATTTTGAACTTCTAAATATCCCTAAAATGTCCCTGTTGCCAGAAGTGGCCTTTCTGCTCCACCCAGGAAAGCCAGTGTTCTATGTTTATCACTGCAAAATAGGGGAGTGTGTGATGTGCCAAAAATGTAGAAATGAATGCAAGATCAAGATAATGACTGTCTAGAACAAAGAGGAAAGGGGACCTCAAGGGCAGCTTTGTAAATGATATGTTATTAATCTGAACCATTTGACAGTGGAGGAGATGAAATTAAGGAACTATAGATATCTCTTTATCAGAACCACCAGTCCTGGTAGTGGCATTGCCAAACTATCAACAATGATTATTATTCATCTGAAAGATAATATCTATAGGATCATGCAATGTCCTCAAAACCATTTGAAAACTTACCTGATGTTACATGTGATGTAACACATGTAACATGTGTTCGCTGTAGAACACATTTGTTGTGCAGGGTGAAAGACAACATCAAAAGGTATGTGGTCATAATAGAAAAAGAGTGGTGGTAACAATGCAAGAGGTAAGATAGAGTTTCAGGCTTACCAAGGGAATGAGTTTAATGGTGTCAGTGGGGAATAAACGCTTTCTGACTGCCAAAGCTGGGTGTTATTTGTCTATGCTCTAGAATTTGCTCTGGTAGCACTCATTTTCACTGTGGCATAGAAAATCAGTTTTTGCTCTTGACATTCAACTCACTTCAATGCAACGCTCTGCTTCCTATGGCAGTACAATATCCAACAACATTCATCTACGTTTACTGACATAAAAACATGTTGAGCTGTGACAATATGATGTCACATGAAGAATACAGTAAAACCTTGGTTTGCAAGCATAATTAGTTCTGGAAACATGCTTGTAATCCAAAGCACTTGTATATCAAAGTGAATTTCTCCATAAGAAATAGTGTAGGGGCACCTGAGTGACTCAGCCTGTTAACTGTCCAACTTTGGCTCAGGTCATGATCTCACAGTTTGTGGGTTTGAGCCCTGTGATGGGCTCTGTGCTGACAGCTTGGACCCTGAAAGCTGCTTTGGATTCTGTTTCTCCCTCTTTCTTTTCCCCGCCACTTCTTGTGGTCTGGCTGCCACTATCTCTCTCAAAAATAAAAATAAACATTAAAAAAATAAAACAAATGAGTTCAAGATGGTGGAGAAGTAGGGAGTTTTGTACTTCCCATCAGCATCTTTCAAACAAAGAAGAGGTGCAGCACCTGGGTGGCTCAGTTGGTTGAGAATCCAGCTTCAGCTCAGGTCATGATCTTACGGTTCATGGGTTCGAGCCCCAAGTCAGGCTGTGTGATGACAGATAGTTCAGCAGTTCTGGAGCCTGCTTCAGATTCTGTATCTCCCTCTCTCTCTGACCTTCCTCTGCTCACGCTGTCTCCCTCTGTCTCTAAAAAATAAATAAGAAACATTAAAAAAAAAAAAAACAAAGAAGGGCTGAAGCCAAAGGACTCTGAACTGCAAAAGTCTGGGAGGAAGGAGACAGAGTCCACTAAGAAGACAGCTTTGGTGTACGATTGCAAACTGGGAAAGATAAAAACGGGCCAGGGCATGAAGGCACAGGAAGGAGGGAGACCCTTCTGCTGAAACAAAAAGGAAAGAGAAAGAGTGGCTGGGGGATTATAAAATTGTACTTAGACAAAAGAAAAACCTCGGCCCCGGATGGAGATGTATCCTATCATCCCATGTCTGACTGCAGGACTTTCAGATAGAGATCCCAACTCTAACTATGAACTTTCTTTGCGCTGGTTCCCCGGTTCCAGAAATTCCTTCCAAGATAGACAGTACGCAAGGAATGCAGTCAGCATCAGGAAGACCTGGTCCACTACTCTGGCTTGCAGGATTACATTTCTGGCAGTATTATTAATGCACACGGAGTAAGAGTTTGAAATGTGCCTGGGCGTGGGACATAGGACATAGCACACCCTGACTATGCACGTGGCACAGTGAGATGGAATCCAAGGGAGTGATCTGGAACATCTGGTTCCAGGAGAAGGGACTGGGGGGGAGGGGTCTCAATTTTTCTCCCCACAACCACTGAGGTGGGGCCTCAGGGATCCGCCCACAGGGCCCACAGTGGAGGCGGGACCCACCTACACCAAACCACGCCCATCTGCACTGGATAGCTGCTTTCTCACAGGAGATGGATAGATGCTGTGGAAACAGACAGCCCTTTACCCAAGACCAGCATTGCTACGTTGCCATGATTAACTCTAAATCAATTCTTGGGGGGCATCTGGGTGGCTCAGTCTGTTGAGCATCCAACTTCGGCTCAGGTCAGGATCTCAGGGTTTGTGGATTTGAGCCCTGCATCAGGCTCTGTGCTGACAGCTAGCTCAGAGCCTGGAGCCTGTCTCAGATTCTGTGTCTCCTTCTCTCTGTGACCCTCCCCTGCTCATGCTGTCTCTCTCTGTCACTCAAAAATAAATAAAAAACAGAAAAAAATTATATCAATTCTTGTTATTCAGATATATTCTCCCTTTTCTCATTCTTATTTCTTCCCTCTTTGGGAATGAATATTCTGGTTATGTTTGCTTAAACGGGAGCATTTAATCCATTCTCTTGATGCATGTTCTACATCTCCTTCCTTACTTTCCTGTCTCTCTCTCTGGAATAATCAACTATATAGCTTCTCTGGGTAACATTATCTTCATTTCTTTTCTCCTCACCTCCTTCTGTATCCTCCTTATTCTCTTTCAGGATAAAGCCTTTTAGTCTCTCTGCCTTGTCAATGTTCAATTTCTCTTTCTCCCCACCCCTGTCATTTCTCTCTTTATATATGCTCTTCTAACAATACTGCTTTTACCATGCTCTTTATTTGTAGCTGGGATTTCTGGTATTACGCTTTAGACTGTCCTTTGTCTTTTGCTGTTTCTTTTTGTATGTGTTTTTCCAGTTTGTTTGTTTGTTTGTTTGTTTGTTTTGTGCATCTCCTGTAGACAGCAAATAGATGGGTTTATTTTTTTTATCCATCTGCTACCCTGTGTCATTTGGTTGGAGCATTCAGTCCATCTACATTCAGTGTTATTATTGGAAAATGTGGGTTTAGAGTCATTGTGTTCTCCCTAGAATTTATGTTTATAGTGACGTGGGGCACCTTGTATTCTTTGCAACATTTCCCTCATAGAGTCCCTTTTAGAATTTTTTGTAGGGCTGGTTGGGTGGTCATGAATTCTCTCAATTTTTGTTTATTTGGGAAAACCTTTATCTCTCCTTCTATTTTGAATGACAGGCTTGCTGGATAAAGAATTCTTGGCTGCATGTTTTTTCTGTTCTTCACATTGAAGATTTCCTGCCATTCCTTCCTGGCCTGCCAAGTTTCATTAGATAGGTTTGTAACCACTCTGATAGGTTTCCCTTTGTATGTGAGGGCCCTTTTCTCCCTAGCTGCTCTCAGAATTCTCTATTTATCTTTATGTTTTGCCAGTTTCACTATGATATGTCATGTCGAAATTCAATTCAAATTACATCTTAAGGGGGTTCTTTGTGCCTCTTGAATTTGAATGTCTATTTCTTTTCCCAGATTTGGGAAATTCTTAGTTATAATTTGGTGTAATATCTCATCAGGGTCTTTCTCTCTGTCTTCCTCTTCAGGAATTCCTATGATGTGGATGTTGTTCCATTTGATTGTATCACTCAGATCTCAAATTCTCCTTTCTAGCTCCTGGATTAATTTCTCTCTCTCTTTTTCAGCTTCCTCTTTTGCTATAACTATATCTTCTAAATCACCTATTCTTCTTTCTGCCTCGGCAATCCTTGAGGTGGCTGCCTCCATTTTGTTATTCACCTCGTTTATAGCCTTTTTTAAACTCATCACACCTATTTTCAAAGTTCCTAGTCATTGTCTCAGTTGCTTCTCGGATGATTTTTTCAACCCCACCGATTAATTTTATGACAAGTTTTTAAAATTCTTGATCAGGTATGTTGTCTAGATCTTCCTTGAGCAGTTCTGTGGCTGTGACTTCCTCCTGGAGGTTCTCCAGGGGAGAGTTCCTTCATTTTGTCATTTTTTGCCAGTTTTCTGTCTCTTGTCAGATTTAAAAAGCTCATTGTGCACTGTGCACCTGCTAATATTGCTCTGTTAAAGGAGGCTTATTGACTGTCCAGTGCCCGTTGTTTCAGGAAATTTTCTTTTAATGGTGTCTCTCAGTTTCTCTTGTTGTGCCTTTGAATATTTTATTTCCCTACTCAGCAATATTTGGGACTCTCCGTAATGCACACTTTGGCTTATTTCTTGGTGTAGCCCTAAGAAGGAAACCAGACAAACCAGAGGGCACAGAAGCACACAAACGCACAGACAAATCAAACAAATAAACACATTAAAAGGGGGAAAGAAATGAAAGAAAATGGAGAGGAAAGAGATGAAAAGAAGAGAAGAACAAAAAATAAAGGGAGTCAGAGACAACAAAGGACAATGGACAGTCTAAAAGTGTATGACCAGTTGAGGGGAGAGGTAAGGATGAAATACAGGAGAATATATCTTGATTGCAAGAAAGAAAAAAAAGGGAGAAAGGAGAGAGGAAAATAAGGAGTAGAAATTAAATAAAATTAAGTAAAAAATGTAATAATAATGAAAAATAAGTACCAAAAAAAAAAAAAAAGAAGAAAAAAAGAAAAAGAAAAAAGAAAAGAAGCAGCTCCCTCTCGTGGATAGGTGTGGTTTGGTGTAGTTGGTCTAAGAGGCTGTTCTCAAAAGCTCCACCTTGGTGGCTGCAGAGAGTAGAATGGCGGCACGCCAAGCTCCCCTGGAACTAAGCAGTATAGGCCACTCTAATGAGTCCGATCTCCTTGTGCTGCAGCTGAGCCGAGTTGTATTCTCCAGGCCTGCCTTGGTTCAAAGTTTTAGTCCTTGCACTTTTATGCTACCACAGATGAGATGCGCTTGCTCTGGTGGCTGGCTTCTTAGGGGGAGGGATCAGTTTCTCTTGGCTCAGGCCAGGATTTGTGCTGCCACTGCCTGAGACGAGGTGTGCTGCTTGAGAGGAGGTGAAGTGCATGCCTGCCCTCACAGACACTACTGTAGATTCCCAGCCCCCAGCCGGGATCGAGATCGTGTTGGGGGAGGGATGAGTTTCTCTTGGTGCCAGCTGGGATTCGTGCAGCTGCTGCTGGAGGTGAAGGGCACTGCTGGAAATGAGCTGTGCGCTCCTGCAGCTGGAGCATGCACCCTGGACTCCACTGACACCAGCTCCCTGCTGGGATTGCGTAGGGGTGGGAGCTGTTTTTTCCCTGTTGGCACCCGGGATTCGGGATTCGCACAGCCAGTGCTGGGGGCAAGATGCACCGTGGAAATAAGGTACGTGCTCCCACTCCCACAGCCGTGGTCGAAGTGAGCGCCACTGGCACCGCCGCTGCCATGGACACCGACTCCCTGCTGGGATGGCACAGGGCTGGAAGCTGTTCTTTCCCTTGCGCCTCCTGGGTTCAGGATTTGTGCTACCCAGCAGTTATATGGAGTGAGAGTTCTCTTTCCGAGAGCAGTTAAATGTTCTTTATCTCTTCCCTAGAGACAGTACTATGAGTGTGTTCAGTTTCTTTTTCTCTTCCCTTTGTCTCTCAGGGGCTCTGTGTGCTTGCCCCATGTTGGGCTGGGTTTCCCACCTCCCCTGTGTCTCCCACCTCCCCTGCCCTTCTCAAGCTGGCCTGTTTTCCAATCTCCCCAGTTCCACTCACTTGCTCAGGTATCTTTGAGGTTCTCTTCTCTCTGGGGTCCGTATTTTCTTTTTCCACTCTTGCAGATGAGAGTAATGTCCTTCTCAGTTCGATAGATGGGGCAGACAAAGTTTACAGAGCTTCCTTCCTCTCTGCCATTTTGGCTCCTCCCCTAACATCTAATCTCACAAAATATTTTTTAAATTAACAAATTAACTTACACTTACCCTGAACACCTTTGTGGTGGTATGAGGGAGACAAGAGAGAGGAGGTTTATAGTATAGGATGACTCTCCCTATTACTAATGGATATTGACTACAGTACAATATTAAGAAATGTGTGTCTTATACTGTATTTAATGTAAATGGCAATAGGGCTGCATAGGGAAGGGTCTATATCTGCAGCCTGACCTAGAATGAAGCAAAGCATTCTTCAGCTTACCCTTGTATGGAAAAGCAAAGGGCTGTCAATATGTGCTTTAAAGTGACAAAAAATACACTGGTGCCAGTTGTGGGTATCTTCCAACATTCTGAAAAATCACTGATTTCTGCCAAACACCATGGCCTGAGACAGAGCTTCTGAGCATGTGAGACAATCACCCACAATCCTAAAGTGAGAGAGAATGAGAGAGAGAGAGAGAGAGAGAGAGAGAGAGAGAGAGAGAGAGAAGGAAGAACCATTGGCTCAGTTGTGATCACTGACATTTGGTGTCATCTACTACTCATATTGCAAGATCTCACCCATTTATCAAGTTAAAGTTTATTAGAAATGTTTCCCTGTCTTGTGGAATACTTGCAGAACAAGTTACTCAAGGTTTTACTGTATAAGCTATGTCTGAGTGTGTGTGTGTGTGTGTGTGTGTGTGTGTCCATGGATCTTCAATAATACCCACTGAAACAGAAAATATAGTTATGTTTAAGTAGTAGGTTTTGAGGGTAAATTTCTTCAATTCCTTATAGATATTGCTGCATCAGTTTGCTGCATGAAATTATAATATTTTATAATCATAACAAGTGATTTTTTTTAAACAAAGAAAAGACATTTGTCCCTTTCCTGCTCTTGAGTTTTCTGCAGCTGTGCTCCACAGAGACAGTACCTGAGAGGTGGGTTTAGCCAGCTCAATCTGCTGCTTTATGAAAAGGACAGGGACACAAAACTAGTCACAGTCTGTTTGACATTTCTTCCCTCCTCCATCTAGAAACCTTCCAATGCTTGAAAACCATGAGGATTCTACCTGACCTCCCTCATCATTGGCCCAGTGTGGCACATGCTTGGGCTGTGGCCCCTGCCCTGATCATGGAAATTTGACTTTGCCAAGGGGTGCAGAGAGAGCTAGGAACCCAAGATGTTATTGAAACAGAAGTAAATGAAAGACCAAAGGAAACAATGAGAGAATGAAGAAAAACAAAGATGAACAAGGCCAGATTTCATCTCTCCAAACATTTGATGAAGTGCTTTTTCTGGTGCCCCAATACCTACATATGCTATAATAGATACTTTAAAAAAGTTTATGAATTTTTTATGCTTTTTATTTATTTTTGAGAGACAGAGAGACCGTGTGAGCAGGGAAGGGTCAGAGAGAAGGAAAAACAGAATCTGAAGCAGGCTCCAGGATATGAGCTGTCAGTACAGAGCCTGAAGTGAGGCTCAAACCCATGAACCGTGAGATCATGATATCAGCCGAAGTCACACATTGAACCAACTGAGCCACCCAGGCACCCTGTGAATTTTTTTAAAGAGGGGTGGTGGGAGGGGTAGAGAGAGAGGATCCTACACAGGCTACATGCTCAGCTTGCCGCCAGGATCTATCCCATAACTATGAGATCATGACCCTAGCTGAAATCAAGAATCGACCATTTAACTGACTGAGCCACCCAGGTGTTCCTATAATAGCTACTTTTAAAAACTACAAGGATCAGGGGAATAAACATTGATGTTTACACTTGCTGGCTAATAGGGAATTTGGTAAATATAAGAAGATATGAGTTCAATTTCTATTTCCCTGTTATTTTTCACATCCTTCCTATATCTAAGAGTATCCTTTCTGATTATAAACTAAAGTAAGGGATTAAAAACATGAAATGTATAGAGTTTAATAAAGAAAATGAAAATGTTTATTGTTCTCTCACTCACACATATTCTGTCAATATCTCCTGTTATTTTTACATGTATATTCTATATTCTTTTTGTTATTTTATATCAATTTTTCATTTAGCATTATATATTTTTACTGAACATTTTTTATTCTTTTTAACTGAATATTATAAGAGAAAGATATTATACATGACTATGAAGTTTAAAGAAATATTTCTAATAGTATCATTTCCATTTTGTGCTATATCATAACTTATTAAATAATTTTCCTTTGGGGAGGATTTTATTTATTTTATTTATTTTTTATTTTTTTTTATTTTTTTTAATTTTTGAGAGACAGAGAGAGACAGCATGATCAGAGGAGGGTCAGAGAGAGAGGGAGACACAGAAACTGAAGCAGGCTCCAGGCTCTGAGCCAGCTGTCAGCACAGAGCCTGTCGCGGGGCTCAAACCCACAAACTGTGAGATCATGACCTGAGTTGAAGCTGGTCACTTAACCTACTGAGCCACCCAGGTGCCCCTGGGGAGGATTTTAAATGGCTATATGCATTTTCAAATAACTAATATTTTAATATTATTAGAGGATTTAGAATTTTTAGGGTTGGTTCTCAGAAGTAAATTTATGTTTCTTATTCATAACAATATTTTAAATATAGTTGATACAAATTGTCAAATCACTTTCAAATATGTTCCAGCATTCATTTTAATATACTGCCAACCAATATCTGAGAATTTTCTTTGTGTTAGACACTGAGCTAGGCGGTGGAATACCGTCATGAGCAAACTTAGCAGTCAAGCTAATGAAAAACATAGAAATTTAACAAATAACCCTACAAAATGGGCATTATAGGCAGAGAAAAATGTTGAAATAGATCAGAGTAGAAAAATGTTGAAATAGACCAGCCTCCAGGCTTTTCTCAGCAGACACCAAGAAGATCCCCCAAATCTGCATGATCACAAAACCCCTGCAGTTCTCTCAGCAGAGGGACCAGTTCTATTATGCAGTTTATCCTTTTTGGTCTTGATCACACTGGGACAAGCACCAATCAAATGGTGGTTGGTTTTTCTCACACATGTGTATAACTCTTAGAGTGGTAAAGTCATATAGGTCTTGCTGATGGCCTTCATTGCTTCCTCTGGGCCAATATCTTCCCTCCACCCTAAGAGCCACCAGGTTTGTTATCTTCTGCTCTGCATTATTTCTGTAACAATAGCTCTCATTTAACTTTGTGAATTTTATTTTCTGTCTCACTATCATTTCTTCCCAAGCCATTTCTGACATAATTCTATTTTCTTCCAACCCATCTATTAATGTATATTTAAGTAGTTGGACAAAAGCTATATCAAGCAAACAAAATGGCCAAAAAATTAGGCATGACTATGTTAAAATCAGATAAAATAGACTCCAGACAAGAAGTCTTACCAAAGATTAATAGAGACACTTCATACTGATAAAAGGGTCAATTATCAGTGAGATATAACAAATATAAATGTGCATACACCTATTCACATAATTTCAAAATCCATAAAGAAGAGCTGATGGAAAATAAGGGACAAATTCACAAACCCAAATTTATAGTTGACATTTTAACATGTACTCTAACAACTTATAGAATCAATAGAATAGTTCATCAATAAAAACATGGTTATGAACACCACAATCAACCTCCTTGAATGAATTGATATTTATGAAAACACTGAACCTCTGTCCTGCAGAATATATTTTCTTCCAATTGCACCTGGTACATTCACCAAATAGATTAAATAAGATTAAGGGTTAAATAATGCAGAGTATCTTATCTGCCTACAGTGAAATTAAATCAGAAATTGATAACAATAAGATTTCAAGGATGCACTCCAAATAAAATGCAAACTAATTTAGAATATATTTTAAACTAAGTAATAGTGAAAATACAACATATCAAAATGTTTTGATATGCTAAAACAGAGTTCACAGGGAAATTTACAGTTTTAAATTATTTTATTGGAATAGAAGAAAGGTGTAAAAACAATGACCTAATGTTCCGCCTTAAGAAGCTAGACAAAACAGAGTACAATAAACACAGGCAGGTAGAAAAAGGAAAAGAAGTAAGAAATATAAATCTATAAATTAGAAGACAGATAAACAATGAAGAATATAAAGCCAAAAGCTGATTTATTTAAAATGAAAACAAAATTGATTGACCTTTAAGTTGTCTGAAAAGGAAAAACAGAAACACAAATCACTGATGTTAGAAAGAAAAGAAATCACAAAGACATAAAAGTATAACAAACAAAGCATTACAAACAACTTTATGGCAACATATTTACTTTATAAATGCAACTTAACAAAATGAATACTGGATGTCAGAAAAAATATGAGTAGCTCTGTATCTATAGAGGAATTTGAAATAATTATCAAATAAATTCCCACCAAGCATCCTCTAGGCTCAGAGAGATTCGCTGGTGAATTCTATCAAACATTAAAACAAGAAATAATACAAATGTAACAAATACTTCCGGAAAATATGGGCATGAGGGCATTTTAAAACTTTTTTCATATGTTTTAACTCATAAGTGGAACAGGAGAAACTTAATATAGGACCATGGGGGAGGGTAAGGAGGGAAAATAAATGGGGAGAAGGAAGGAGACAAACCATGAGAGACTCTTGAATACTGAGAACAAACTAAGGGCTGGTGGGGGAGGGGGATAGGGGAAGGGAAGTGATGGACATGAAGGAGGGCACTTGTGGGGATGAGCCCTCGGTATTATATGGAAACCAACTTGACAATAAAATATAAAATTAAAAAATTAAAAATATAAATGTCTGATAAAATTTCCTTGGGAAGGAATCTGGCCCAGGGCTCTTATTTCTTAGGAGATTTTTGATAACTAATTCAGTTTATGTTTTGGTTATGAGTCTGCTCAAATTTTATTTTTCTTCCCATTTGAATTTTGGTAGTGTGTATGTCGAGGAATTTGTCCATTTCTTCCAGATTGTCCAGGGTTTTTTTGGAATATATTTTTCATAGTATTCTCTAATAATTATTTGTATTTCTGTAGTGTTGATTGGCAACTATCTTCTTTCATTTGTGATATTATTTATTTGGGTCCACTCTCTTTTCTCTTTCAGAAGCCTGGTTAGAGGTTTATCAATTTTTTTTCAAAAAATAAACTAGGATTCTATAATGTATGAAATTCTGTTTTGTTTATTTCTACTTTAATCTTTATTATCTCTCTTTGTCTGCTGGCTTTAAGTGTTCTTTGCTGCTGCCTTTCTAGATTCTCTAGGTGTAAGGTTACGTTGTATATTTGGGACCTTTTTGCTTTCTGAGATTGGCATAAATTACAATATATTTTCCTCTTAGGACTGCTTTTGCTGCATCCCAAAGGGTTTGAACTGTCATGTTTACATTTTCATTTGCTTCCATATATATTTTAATTTCTTCTTTAATTTCCTCATTGATCCATTCATTCTCTAGTAAGCTGTCCTATAACTTCTATGTTATTGGGAGCTTTCTAAGATTTTTCTTTTGTTTGATGTCAAGCTTCATAGTATTGTGATCTGAAAATATGCATGGTATGACCTCAATCTTCTTATAATTGTTGAGAGCTGTTTTGTGACCCAGTATATGACCTAATTTGGAGAAGGTTCCATGTGATGTATTCTGCTGCTTTACAATGAAAGGTTCTAAATATATCTGTTACGTCCATCTGGTCCAATATGTCATTCAGAATTGCTGTTTCCTTATTGATTTTTTGCCTATATGATCTGTTCGTTGCTATAAGTGATATTAAAGTCCCCTTAATTATGGTATTGTTATCTATATATTTATTTTGTTTGTGAGTAATTGATTAATATATTTGGATGTTCTGAGTAGGTGGCATAAATACTGACAAGTAATATCTTTTCTTGAAGAATAGACCCTTTAATTATGATATAGTGCCATTCTTCATCTCTTATTACAGTCTTTGCTTTAAAATCTACCTTGTCTGATATAGTATGACTATTCCAGCTTTCTTTAGATGTCCAGTAGCATGATAGATGGTTCTTCATTGCCTCAGTTTCAATCTGGAGGCACCCTCTAGTTTAAAATGAGTTTCTTATAGGCAGCATATAGATGGATCTTGTTTGTTTTTTTTAATGGTTTATTGTCAAATTGGTTTCCATATAACACCCAGTGCTCTTCCCAACAAGTGCCCTCCTCCATTACCACCACCTCTTTCCTCTTCTCACTTCCCCTTCAACCCTCAGTTCGTTTTCAGTATTCAATAGTCTCTTAGGTATTGCATCCCTCTCCCTCCCTAACTCTCTTTCCCCTTTCCCCTCTTGATTGTCCTCCATTAGGTTTCTCCTGTTTTCCTGTTAGACATGAGTGCAAACATATGATATCTGTCTTTATCCGCCTGACTTATTTCACATAGCATGACATCCACTTTGCCACAAATGGCCGTATTTCATTCTTTCTCATTGTCATGTAATACTCCATTGTATATATATACCACTTCTTCTTGATCCATTCATCAGGTGATCGACATTTAGGCTCTTTCCATCATTTGGCTATTGTTGACAGTGCTGCTATGAACATTGGGGTACATGTGCCCCTATGCATCAGTACTTCTGTGTCCCGTGGGTAAATCCCTACCAGTGCTATTGCTGGGTCATAGGGGAGCTCTATTGATAGTTTTTTGAGGAATCTCCACATTGTTTTCCATAGTGGCTGCACCAGTTTACATTGCCACCAACAGTGTAGGAGGGTGCCTGTCTCTCCACACCCTCCCCAGCATCTATAGTCTCTTGATTTGTTCATTTTAGCCTCTCTGACTGACATGAGGTGGTATCTCAGTGTGGTTTTGATTTGTATTTCCCTGATGATGAGTGATGTTGAGCATCGTTTCATGTGCCTGTAGGCCATCTGGATGTCCTCTTTGGAGAAGTGTCTGTTTATGTCTTCTGCCCATTTCTTCACTGGGTTATTTGTTTTGTGGGTGTGGAGTTTCATGAGTTCCTTGTAGATTTTCGATACTAGCCCTTTAGCTGATATGTTATTAGCATCTAGCTTTTCCCATTCTGTCGGTTGCCTATTAGTTCTCTTGATTGTTTCCTTTGCAGTGCAGAAGCTTTTTATCTTGATGAGGTCCCAAGAGTTCATTTTTCCTTTCATTTCCCTTGCCTTTGGGGATGTGTCAAGTAGGAAATTGCTACTGTTGAGGTCAATGAGGCTGTTTCCTACTTTCTCCTTGAAGGTTTTGATGGTTTCCTGTCTCACATTCAAGTCCTTCAGCCATTTTGAGTTAATTTTTGTGTATGGTGTAAGAAAGTGGTCTAGTTTCATTCTTCTGCATGTTGCTGTTCAGTTCTCCCAGCACCACCTGCTAAAGAGGCAGTCTTTTTTCCATCAGATACTCTTTCCTGCTTTGTCAAAAATTAGTTGGCCGTACATTTGTGGGCCCAGTTCTGGGTTCTCTATTCTATTCCATTGGTCTATGTGTCTGTTTTTGTGCCAATACCGTACTGTCTTGATGATGACAGCTTTGGAGTAGAGGTTAAAGTCTGGGATTGTGGTGCCTCCTGTTTTGGTTTTCTTCTTCAATATTACTTTGGCTATTGGGGGTCTTTTGTGGTTCCATACGAATCTGAGGATAGTTTGTTCTAGCTTTGAGAAGAACGCAGGTGCAATTTTGATGGGGATTGCATTGAATGTGTAGATTGCTTTGGATAGTAATTCATTTTCACAATGTTTATTCTTCCAATCCATGAGCATGGAATGTTTTTCCATCTCTTGGTGTCTTCTTCAATCTCTTTCATAAGTCTTCTATAGTTTTCAGCATACAGGTCTTTTACATCCTTGGTTAGGTTTACTCCTATGTATTTTATGGGTTTTTGTGCAATTGTGAACCAGATCAGTTTCTTGATTTCTCTTTCTGCTGCTTCATAATTGGTATCAGAATGCAACGGATTTCTGTACATTGATTTTGTACCGTGCCCCTTTACTGAATTCATTGATCAGTTCTAGAAGACTTCTGGTGGAGTCTGCCTGGTTTTCCATGTAGAGTATCATGTCATCTGCAAAAAGTGAAAGTTTGACTTCTTCTTTGCCAATTCTGATGCCTTTTATTTCCTTTTGTTGTCTGACTGCTGATGCTAGGACTTCCAGCACTATGTTAAACAACAGTGGTGAGAGTGGACACCTTTGTAGTGTTCCTGATCTCAGGGGGATAGCTCTCAGTTTTTCCCCATTGATGGTGATATTGGCTGTGAGCTTTTCATAAACTGCTTTTATAATGTTTAGGTAAGTTCCTTCTCTTCCGACTTTCTCAAGGGTTTTTGTTAAGAAAGGGTGCTGTATTTTATCAAATGCTTTTTCTGCCTCTATCGACAGGTTCATATGGTTTTTATCCTTTCTTTTGTTAATGTGATGGATCACATTGATGGATTTGCGGATATTGAACCATCCCTGTAACCCAAAATGAATCCCACTTGATCATGATGGATAATTCTTTTTATGTGCTGTTGGATTCGATTTGCTAGTATCTTGTTGAGTATTTTTGCATCTGTATTCATTAAGGATATTGGTCTGTAGTTCTCTTTTTTGGCTGGGTCTCTGTCTGGTTTGGGTATCAAGGTGATGCTGGCTTCGTAGAAGGAGTTTGGAAGTTTTTTCTCTATTTCAATTTTTTTGGAATAGTTTGAGAAGAATGAGTATGAGCTCTGCTTTAAATGTCTGGTAGAATTCCTCTGGGAAGTCATCTGGCCCTGGCTCTTATTCATTGGGAGATTTTTGATAACGAATCTTTTTTTTATCCATTCTGATACTCTGTGTCTTTTCATTGGAGCATTCACTCCATTTACATTCAGAGTGATTATTGAAAGATATGGATTTAGTGCCAATTTTTTTATCTGCAGGTTTAATATTTCTGGTGATGTCTTTGGTTCTTTGTAACCTCTGCTGCTTTCCACTCACAGAATCTTCTTTTGGATCTGCAATGTGGCTGGTTTAGTGGTCATGAATTCCTTCAATATTGGCTTGTCTGGAAAAGACTCTATCTCTCCTATTCTGCATGATAGCTTTGTCTGAGGAAGGATTCTTGTCTGCATATTTTTTCTATTAGGCACATTGGATATTCCCTGCTACTGCCCTCTGGCCTGCTGAGTTTTATCAGACAGGTTTGCTACTACCCTTATGTATCTACCTCTGTAGGTAGGCCCCTCTGTCCCTAGATGCTTTCAGAATTCTCTACCTTTGTATTTTGCCAGTTTCACTATGATATGTCATGGATGTTGACTTGATTTGGAAGGGAGTTCTCTGTGCCTCTTGGACTTGAATGCCTGTTTCCTTCCCCAGATTTAGGGTTGTTCTCAGCTATAATTTGTTGAAATAAATCGTCTGTCCCTTACTCTTGCTCTTCGTCTGGGTTTCCTAGGATATGGATATTATTTCCTTTCATGGAATCACTTAGGTCTCTAATTCTCCCCCTCCTGGTCCAGTTGTTTCTTTCCTCTCTTCTTTCCATAATTTTATCTTCATTATTTCCCATAATTTTACATTCTATTTCACCTATTTTCTCCTATTCCTTTTCCATCCTCACTGTCACTGTATTTAATTTACTTTGCATCTCATTTTTTGCATTTCTTAATTTATTGTGACTATTTCTTAGGTCTTTGATCTCTGTTACAATAGTTTCTCTGCTGTCTTCTATGCTTTTTTTAAGCTCAGTTATTAGTCTTATGACTGTTATTCTAAGTTATTATTCAGATATATTGTTTAAATCTATTTTGAGCGATTCTATGGCTTTCATTTCTTCCTGGATTTTCTTTTGAGGAGAGTTCTTTAATTTTGTCATTGTTGCTTGATTTCTGTGTTCCTTGAGTTTTAGTAGCTTGCTATATGTCTTGCACCTGTCAGCAGTAGTATATTAAAAAGAGGTTATATACTGTCCAGGGCCTGGAACTTCAGGAAGTGTTTCTGGAGTGTGTTGCATTCACTCTGTTGTTGTGTTTTGGCTGCTCTTTTCCACTGACCAGTCCTCTGCAATGTTCCTCTTTGCTTGTGGTGGTGGTGTATTTGGATCTTCCACCAGGTGTGCTTTGATTTGTCCTTTGACAACAGGGGAATCATCTGCCATACCTGCTGGTAGCTGTTGAAGCACTCGGCAGATGTTAGTTGCCTGTAGGCTCTGTTTTGTTGTGGCTGTCTCTTACTCAATGCAAAACTTAGCCCATTTTTAAGCTTTTCTTTTGTTTCAGGGGAAGTTGTTCTGTACGTAGCTGTACACTGAGATGTTCATGGGAGAAAATCAGTTCAAAATCCTCTCATATCGTCATCTTGAACCAGATCTCCTGTCCAGGTTTCTTCAGTGGTTTTTTTTTTTTAATTTTTTAAACATTCATTCATTTTTGAGAGATAGAGAATGTGAGTGGGGGAGGGGCAGAAAGAGAGGGAGTCACAGAATCCAAAGCAAGCTCCAGTCTCTGAGCTGTCAGCACAGAGACAGATGTGGGGCTGGAACTCATGGACTGAAGATCATGACCTGGGCCGAAGTCAGATGCTTAACCAACTGAGCCACCCAAGTGCCCCTCTTCAGTGATTTTTATAGCTTAAAAAAAGCACATCAGTATAAACAAGATAATATCTGCATTTTTAGGAATTATGATGAAGATGAATAATAACAGCAGGGTCAAGAATTTTAATGGACCTGGGGCGCCTGGGTGGCTCAGTCGGTTAAATGGCCGACTTCAGCTCAGGTCATGATCTCACAGTTCATGGGTTTGAGCCTCCATGTCAGAATCTATGCTGACAGCTCAGAGCCTAGAGCCTGTTTCAGAATCTGTGTGTGTCTCTCTCTCTCTCCCCCTCCCCCACTCATGCTCTGTCTCTCTCTGTCTGTCTCAAAAATAAATAAACTATAAAAAATTTAATGGACCTAGCTTCTCTCCAATAACCCCTTTTCTTATGGAAGTTATTTCACAAAAGCTATTTTCAACATGGATTACAAGTTGCAAGCAACCGCAGTTCCTCACTATGTGGATCTCTCTGTAAAGCTGTAAGGTTGTCTTCATGATTTGAGCACTTTCTTCTGCAGAATCAGTGATCTGCTGCCCATGGAGACCTTTGTTCTTCAGTCTGTCTGCTGCACTGGAGCCCTCTTTGGACAGACAAAACTGCAGTGTTGACTGAGGTGGAACTTGAGGCTGATGCCTTCCTTGGGCTGGCCACTGATTGGAATCTGCACCGTTCCCCACTGCTTGTATCAATGTTAGTTTTAGCTCCTAAGGTTAGATCTTTGATCCAATTCAGTTAATTTTTGTGTATTATACAGGATAGTATCCTAAGTTTGTATGTGGATATCCAGTTGTTCCTGAACCACATTGAAAACACTTTACTTCCTGCATAAATGGTCTTGGTACCCTTATTGAAAATCAAGTATGAAAGTTTATGTCTAGGCTTTCTAACTAGTCCATTGGTCTGTGTGCTTATACTAATGACAATAACATTGTTTGAGTACTGTATTAATTAATTAATTAATTTGTTTGTTTGTTTGTTTGTTTTACTGTCGAGTTGGTTCCCGTATAACACCCAGTGCTCATCCCAACAAGTGTCCTCCTCCATGCCCATTACCCATTTTCCTCACACTTTCCCCCATCAACCCTCAGTTTGTTCTCAGTATTTAAGAGTCTCTTATGGTTTGCCACCCTCCCTCTCCTTAACCATTTTCCCCCATTCCTCTCCAGTACGGTCCTCTGTTAAGTTTCTCTTGTTCCACATATGAGTGAAAATATATGGTATCTGTCTTTCTCTCCTTGACTTATTTCATTAGCATAACAACCTCAATTTCCATCCACGTTGCTTCAAATGGCCAGATTTCATTGTTTCTCATTGTCATGTAGTATTCCATTATATATATAAATGAGATCTTCTTGATCTATTCATCAATTGATGGGCATTTAAGCTCTTTCCATGACTTGGCTATTGTTGAAAGTGTCACTATGAACATTGGGGTACATATGCCCCATGTGCATCAGCACTTCTGTATCCCTTAAGAAAATTCTTAACAGTGCTATTGCTGGGTCATAGGGGAGTTCTATTGTTAAATTTTTTTTTATCACTTGCATTTTATTTATTTATTTTAAATAGTTTATTGTGAAATTTGTTTCCATATAATACCCAGTGCTCTTCCCCACAAGTGCCCTTATCCATTACCACCCCCCTTCCCCCTTCCCCTCCCCCTTCAACCCTCGGTTCATTTTCCGTATTCAATAGTCTCTCATGTTTTGCATCCCTCTCTCTCCCCAACTCTATTTCCCCCTTCCCATCCCATGGTCCTCCATTAGGTTTCTCCTGTTCTCCTGTTAGACCTATGAGTGCAAACATATGGTATCTGTTCTTCTCCGCCTGACTCCGCTTAGCATGACACCCTCGAGGTCCATCCACTTTCCTACAAATGGCCAGATTTCATTCTTTCTCATTGCCATGTAGTACTCCATTGTGTATATATACCACATCTTCTTGATCCACTCATCAGGTGATGGGCATTTAGGCTTTTTCCATGTTTTGGCTATTGTTGATAGTGCCGCTACGAACATTGAGGTACATGTGCTCCTATGCATCAGCACTTCTGTATCCCATGGTTAAATCCCTAGCAGTGCTATTGCTGGGTCATAGGGGAGTTCTATTGTTAATTTTTTGAGGAATCACCACACTGTTTTCCAGAGCGGCTGTACCAGTTTACATTCCCACCAACAGTGTAAGAGGGTTCCCCTTTCTCCACATCCTTGTTAACATCTAGAGTCTCCTGATTTGTTCAATTTAGCCTCTCTGACCAGCGTGAGGTGGTATCTCAGTGTGGTTTTGATTTCTATTTCCCTGATGATGACTGATGCTGAGCATCATTTCATGTGTCTATTTGCCATCTGGATGTCCTCTTTGGAGAAGTGTCTCTTCATGTCTTCTGCCCATTTCTTTGTTGGATTATTTGTTTTTTGGGTGTGAGGTTTGGTGAATTCCTTATAGATTTCAGATACTAGCCCTTTATCCACTATGTCATTGGCAACTATCTTTTCCCATTGCATCGGTTGCCTATTCGTTTTATTGATTGTTTCCTTTGCTGTGCAGAAGCTTTTTATCTGGATGAAGTGCCAAAAGCTCATTTTTGCTCTTGATTCCCTTGCCTTTGGGGATGTGTCGAGTAAGAATTGGCAAGGAGGTTGTTTCCTGCTTTCTCCTCTAGGGTTTTGATGGTTTCCAGTCTCACATTCAGGTCCTTCTTCCATTTTGAGTTTGTTTTTTTGTGTGGTTTAAGAAAGTGGTCTAGATTCATTCTTCTGCATGTTACTGTCCAGTTCTTCCAGCAGCACCTGTTAAAGAGGCTGTCTTTTCTCCATTGGATACTCTTTCCTGCTTTGTCAAAGATTACTTGGCCGTACATTTGTGGGTCCAACTCTGGGTTCTCTATTCTATTCCACTGGTCTATGTGTCTGTTTTTGTGTCAATACCATACTGTCTTGATGATGACAGCTTTGTAGTAGAGGCTAAAGTTTGGGATTGTGATGCCTCCCATTTCGGTTTTCTTCAATATTACTTTGGCTGTACGGGATCTTCTGTCATTCCATAAAAGTTTTAGCATAGTTTGTTCCAGCTTTGAGAAGAATGCTGGTGCAATTTTGGTTGAGATTTTATTGAATGTGTAGATTGCTTGGGGTAGTATTGACATTTTAACAATATTTATTCTTCCAATCCATTTCTTTGTGTCTTCTTCATTTTCCTTCAGAGGTTTTCTATAGTTTTCAGCATACAGATCTTTTATATTTTTGGTTAGGTTTATTCCTAGGTATTTTATGGGTGTTGGTGCAATTGTGAATGGGATCAGTTTCTTGATTTCTTTTTCTGTTGTTTTATTATTGGTGTATGAAAACGCAACTGATTTCTGTACGTTGATTTTGTACCCTGTGACTTTCCTGAATTCATGGATCAGTTCTAGAAGGCTACTGGTGGAATCTGTGAAGTTTTCCATGTAGAGTATCATGTCTTCTGCAAAAAGTGAAAGTTTGACTTCAGCTTTGCCAATTCTGATGCCTTTTATTTCCTTCTGTTGCCTGATTGCTGAAGCTAGGACTACCAGCACTATGTTAAACAACATCCCTGTCGTGTTCCTGACCTTAGGGAGAAAGCTCTCAGTTTTTCCCCATTGAGGAAGACATTAGCTGTTGGCTTTTCATAAATGGCTTTTATGATGTTTAAGTAAGTTCCTTTTATCCCAACTTTCTCGAGGATTTTTACTGAGAAAGGGTGCTGTATTTTGTCAAATGGTTGTTCTGCGTCTATTGACAGGATCACATGGTTCTTATCTTTCCTTTTGTTAATGTGATGTACCACATTGATGGATTTGCAAATATTGAACCAACCCTGCTACTTAGGAATGAATCCTACTTGATCATGATGGATAATTATTTTTATATGCTGTTGAATTCAATTTGCTAGTATCTTGTTGAGGATTTCTGCATCCATATTCATCAGGGATATTGGCCTATCGTTCTGTGGTTTTTTTTTGTTTTTTTTCCCTGTGTCTCTGTATTGTTTGGAAATCAAAGTGATGCTGGGCTTATAGAATGAGTCTGGAAGTTTTTCTTCCATTTTTATTTTTTGGAACAGTTTGAGAAGAAGGGTAGTAACTCTGATTCAATGTGATAGAATTCTCCAGGGAAACCATCTGACCCAGGGCTCTTATTTGTTGGGAGATTTTTGATAACTGATTCAATTTCTTCACTTGTTATGAGTCTGTTCAGATTTTCTACCCCTTCCAGCTTGAATTTTGGTGATGTTTGTGTATTAGGAATTTGTCCATTTCTTTTAGTTTGTCTAGCTGGTTGGCTTATAATTTTTCATAGTATTTCCTTATGATTGCTTGTATTTCTGAGGGATTGGTTGTAATAACTCCATTTTCAGTAGTGATTTTTTTCTCTTTTGGGTGCTCTCTCTCTTCTTTTTGAGAAGCTTTGCTAATGGTTTATCAATTTTGTTTATTTTTTCAAAACACCAACTCTTGCTTTCGTTGATCAGTTCAACTAGTTTTTTTTTTTAATTCTATATTGTTCATTTCTGCCCTATCGTTTATTTTTTCTCTTCTCCTGATGTGTTTGGAGTTTTCTTGTTCTGCTTCTAGTTACTTTAGGTGCACTTTAGATTTTGTAATTGCGTTTTTTCTAATTTCTTGAGAGAGTCCTGAATTACAATGTATTTTCCTCTTAGGATTGCCCTTGTTGCATCCCAAATGGTTTGGACTGTTGTGTTTTCATTTTCATTTGTGTCACATATTTTTAAATTTCTTCTCTAATTGCCTGACTGACCCATTCATTGTTTTGTAAGGTGTTCTTTAAACTTCACGCTTTTGGAGGTTTTCCAGAATATTTCCTGTGTTATATTCTAGTTTCATAGTATGCATTCTTTTTATTTTATTTTATTTTATGTTTTATTTTATTTTATTTATTTTTCAGACAGAGAGAGATAGAGCACAAGTTGGAGAGGGGAAGAGAGAGAGAGAGAGAGAGAGAGAGAGAGAGAGACAGGCTCTGAGAGGTCAGCACAGACCCCTATATGGGGCTTTAACCCGTGAACCGTGAGATCATGACCTGAGCCAAAATTGTATGCTTAACCGACTAGCCACCCAGGGCCCCTGATCTCAATTGTTTTATATTTATTGCAGGCTCCTTTATGGTTCAGTATGTGATCTATCTTGGAGAATGCACCATGTGCAATAAAGAAGAAAGTGAATTTCAAAGCTTTGGGATGTAGAGGTCTAAATGTATCTGTGCTGTATGTGAAGTATTAAAGTCTCCTGCAATTATCACATTCTTATCAAAAAGATTGTTTACATTTGTGATTAATTGTTTATGTATTTGGGTGCTCCAAGATTCAGTGTATAGACATTTATAATTGTTAGCTCTTCCTGATGGAGAGACCCTGCAATTATTATATAATGCCCTTCTTCATTTCTTGTTACTGCCTTTACTTGAAAGTACAAATTGTCTGATATAAGTATGGCTACTTCAGCTTTCTTTTGACTTCCAGTAGTATGGTAAATATTTCTTCGTCCCTTCACTTTCAATCTGAAGGTGTCCTCAGGTCTAAAATGAGTGTCTTGTAGACAGCAAGTAGATGGATCTTTTTTTTATATATATCAATTCCGATACCCCATGTCTTTTGTTTGGAGCATTTAGTCCATTTACATTCAGTGTTATTATTGAAATATATAGATTTATAGTCACTGTGTTCTCTGTAGGATTCATGCTTGTAGTAATGTCCCTGGTACTTTGTGTTCCTTGGAACAATTCCCTCATTGTTTTCCGCTTTAGGATCTCTTGTAGGGCTGGTTAGTGGTGATGAATTCTTTCGATTTTTTGTTGGTTTGGGAGAAATTTTATCTCTTTCTATTCTGAATGACAGGTATGCTGGATAAAGAATTCTTGGCTGCATATTTTTTCTTGTGCATTACATTGAAGATTTCTTGCCATTCCTTTCTTACCTGCCAAGTTTCAGTAGATAGGTCTGTACCTATTCTGATAGGACTCATTTTGTATGTTAGGGCCCTTTTATCCCTAACTACTTTCAGAATTCTCTCTTTATCCTTATATTTTGCCAGTTTTACTATGATATGTCATGCAGAAGATCAATTCAAGTTACATCTGAGGGGAGTTCTCTGTGCCTCTTGAATTTCAATGTCTGTTTTCTTCCCCAGATTGGGGAAGTTCTCAGCTATAATTTGTTCAAGTACCACTTCAGCCCCCCTCTCTCTTCTTCTTCTTATGGAATTCTTATGGTATGGATATTGTTCCTTTTGATTGCATCACTCAGTTCTCGAATTTTCCTTTTATTCTCCTGTATCAATTTACCTCTCTTTTTCTTGGCTTCCTCTTTTTCTATAATTGCATCTTCTAATTCACTTATTCCCCTCTCTGCCTTTTCAAAATGTGCATTGGCTGCCTCCAGTTTGTTATGCACCTTACTTATAGCACATCATAACTATTTTTAAGATTTATGTTCTTTGTAGCAATAGTGTATCTGCTGTCCTCTATGCCTTTTTCAGTCACAGTGATTTATTTTATAACTATTGTTTTAAATTCTTGTTCAGTTATGTTTCTCATATCTGTTTGGATCAATTCTTTAGCTGTCACTTCTTCCTGGAATTCTTTTGAGGAGAATTTTTTTTTTTTTGGTTTCATTATTTTGGCTACCTTTCTGTCCCTTGTGAGTTTTAAAGTCTTGTTATATGCTCTGCACCTGCACGTACTGCTTTATTAAAGGAGACTCATACACTGTTTAGGGCTTGTCCATTCAGGAAGTGTTCTTTTAATGGTGTCTCTTGGTCTCTCTTTATGAGACTTTGGTTATTTTGTTTTTCTACTTGTAGTGATGTTTTGGACTGTCCACCACGTGTGCTTTGGTTTGTTCCTTGAAGTAACTCTGTAATGGAAAACAGACGGAGGGAAGGAACAAAACCATGCAAATGCACAAACAAATCAAACAAGAAAACTGAGAATAAAATAAAAAACAAAGTACAGTCTAAAAGTATAAAACTGGAAATATCAGCTATAAATAAAGAACAGGGTGGAGGCAGTGCTGATGAAAGAACATATACTAAGAAAGAACTGACAGGAGTGGGGAGAAAGAGAAAATGAAATTTGACCAGGCAGAGAGACTAAAAGGCTTAATCCAGAGAGAGAAACAGGAAAATACAGTAGGAGATGAGAAGAAAGAAACAAAGAATATGTTACCCTGAGAAACTATATAGTCTGATTATTCCAGAGAGAGAGAAAAAGGAAGGTATCGATGGAGGTGTAGAATATGCATCAGGAGGATAGATTAAATATGTCTGTTTAAGCAAGCCTATAACCAGCATAACTAGTTCAGAGTAGGGGAGAGATAAGAGTGAGAAAAAGGAGAATATATCTCAATAGCAAGAATTGATCTAGATGAATCACGGTAATGTAGCAGTGCTGGTCTTGTGGGAGGGGCTGTTTGTTTCCACAGTATCTATTTGGCTCCCTTACAAAAGCAGCTACCCAGCTCAGATGGCCATGGTTTGGTGTAAGCAGGTCTCGCCTCCACTGTGGTTCCCTCAGATCCCTGAGGCCCTGCCTTGGTGGTTGTGGGGAGAAAAATAGCGACACCCCAGTCCCTTCTCCTCGAACTAGGTGACCCAAATCACTTCTTTGGATCTGTACTCAGTGTGGCATGGGTGCAGCCAAGGTGACCCCAGGTGCCCCATGCCCAGCAGCCTTCCGAGCTCTCACTCCATGTGCATTAATGATGCCACGGGAGATGTGAGCCCATGAGTCTGGCACTTCGGGTCTTCAGGTCAGAGGAACAGTTCCTCCTGATGCCGACTGGGCCCCTGTGGTACCACCTGACCTGGAGGGAAGTTCTTTTGTCCCCTGGCACGGGATATAGGATAGGATCCCTCTCTGTCCAGGGCCGAGGTTTTTCTCTTGTCCAAATTCAGTTTTACACTTTCCCAGCCGCTCTCATTCTCTTCCCTTTGTCTCTCCACAGAAGGGGTTCCCGCCCCTCCGTGCCTTCGTGTCCTAGTCCATTTTTATTTCCCCTTGTTCACTCTCATGCTATGAGGCTGTCTTCTTAGTAGATTCAGTCTCCTTTCTTCCCAGACTCTTGAGGTTCAGAGTCCTTTGGCCTCAGCCTTTCTTTGTGAGACATATGGACGGGAAGTATGGAGCCTCCTATTTCTCTGCCATCTTTCCCTAAACTCCCACAATCCCTTTGAGTACTGTATTTTTGAAGCAAGTTTGGAAATCGTGAAGTGTGAGGTCCCAAACTTTGTACTTTTTCAGGAAATGCTTGACTATTCTGGGTTTCTTGAGTTTCATATGGATTTTGGGATGGGATTTTCTATATCTGCGGAAAACGTCATTGGGATTTTCATAAATGTTGACTGTATAAATTTCGTTGATAGTGTTGTCAGTTAATTAATATTAAGTCTTCCAACCCATGAACGAGGGGTATATTTTCACTTATATAAGCTTTATTTAATTTCTTTCATCAGTGTTTTGTAGTTTTCAGCATACAAGTCTTTCACCTTTTTGGTTAAATTTATTTCTAAAGTGTTTTTTTAACGATACTGTTAACAACATTTTCATTTTTTTGAATTGTTCATTTCTAGTGTATAGAAGTACAACTAATTTTTATGTGTTGATTTTTTTTCTTGCAATTTTGCTGAATTTATCAGCTTTGGCAATGTGTGTGTGTGTGTGTGTGTGTGTGTGTGTGTGTGTTCTTCTGGGTTTTTTTACACAGAGGGTTATGTCATCTCTTAACAGAGTTAACTTTACTTCTTGCTTTCCAATGTGGATGATTTTAATTTCTTTTTCCGTTTGATTACCTTAACTAGAACTTTCAGTCCTACACTGAATTGAAGTGGTGATAGATAGTAGGCATCCATGCCTTGTTACTTTTCTTATAAGAGGGATTTTAGTTCCTTACCATTGATTGTTTTTCTGCATTAGTGAGATAGTCATGTGTTTCATTCTATTAATGTGGTGTATTATATTGATTAACTTTCATATGTTGAACCAACTTTATACTCCTGGGATAAAATCCACTAAAACACTTTTTAAAAAACTATTTTATATAAGACATCTTCCTGGACATACAAAACTACTATCAAAACTTTCAAATAAATTTAGTAAGATTACAGAGTACAGGGTTAATGTGTAAAAATCATTGTGTATTTATATATTAGTACAGACAACTGGAATTGAAACTTTAAGATGCCATGTAAAATATGGTTTGGGACAGAAAGATCGAGATGGTAGTATAGGAAGACACTAAACTCACCTCTGCCTATGGACACAACTATCCTACAACTACATATAGAATAATTTTCTCTTAAGGGCACCTAGATGCTGGATGAACTGAGCCTCCACAAGAGACAGCACTGAGACATGTAGAAGGAGCAGACATATGGTCTTGCTAAGGAAAAAAAAAATCACATCCAGGTTCAGCATTCCATGGTCAGGAAGGATCTCAAAGGTACAGAACTTTTCCTTGAGGACTGGGAGATTTGAATTCCGCATCAAGCACAGGAGTGATAAACCTCCAAAATACCTGATTGTGAAAACCAACAGGGAATATATCCAGGAATACTCTAGAACTGTAGGGAAAGGAATGCTCACTATTGAAATGCTCATGCACAGACTCTCTCAACTAGAAATTAGGAGAAAAGCAGTAGATTGAAAAGAGCATAAACCATAGATGAAGGAGACCCAATTGTTAATCTTGGAGCACTTCCCAGAAAAGTAGGAGGTAGCATGTCTTTTCCCAAGGACAGAGACAATGTGGCGGTCATTTTTACTATTTCATTTGGTCATGCTGACCTTGGCACTAGTTGGCGCTCTTTTGGAATCCTCCCTCTAGACTGTTAATACCATGGGGCACAACCTGCTGAGAGTGCAGCACAACTCTGTGCCTTGGCTGGTCTTATAGCCAACAGGATGATAACTCCACCCACAAACATATCCACAGGAGTGGCAGCCAGCAACGCTGTGGGTTGCCCACCAGTGTGCTCACAGAATTTGTGACATCACCACAGTAGGATATTGAACACAGCTTGCACAGGGAACATCTCTGGGGCATCTAGCTCTGAAGGTCATAGACAATTGTACTATGGGCCACACAAAACTTCTCTTACATAAGGCACCCTTCAAGACAGGGAGGTGTAGTTGAAATACCCAACATATAGAAAGAAACAGACTGGTAAAAACAGTACAGAGATTCCTCCAAAAACCGCAAAATAGAAGTATCAGACAGTCTGGAAATTCTACTTTTAAGTATTTATCCAAAGAAACAAAAATCTAAACTTGAAAAGACATGTGCACCCCTATGTCCATTGCAGCATTATTTACAATACCAAGATATGAAAGCAATCTAAGTGTCCACTAGTAGATAAATGGATAAAGAAGATGTTGCATATATACACAATGGAATTATTCAGCCATAAAATGCAATTATTCAGTTGCATAAAGCTATTTGCAACATCGTGGATGGACCTAGAGGGTCCTATATTAATAAAATAAGTCAAACTAAGAAAGACAAATGGCATATGGATTTCACTTATATGTGGAATAAAAAACAAAACACAAAACAAAACAAAACAACAAAACAAAACAAAAAAAACCCCCAGAAACAGATGTATAGATATAAAGAACAAACTGGTGGTTGCAATAGGGAAGTGGTGAAGGGATGGGTGAAATAGGTGAAGGGAATTAAGAGGTTTACTCTTTCTTTATACAAAAAAATAAGACCAAATATGCTGTTTTTATATCTTGGCTAATGAAAATAATGCTGCAACAAATATAGGCTTGTATATATCTTTTTAAATTAGTGACTTCTTTTAAAAATTTTTAAATATTTATTTTTGAGAGAGAGAGAGAGAGAGAGAGAGAGCAAGGGAGGGGCAGAGAGAGAGGGAGACACAGAATCTGAAACAGGTTCCAGGCTCTGAGCTGTCATCACAGAGCTGGATGCGGGGCTCAAACTTACAAGCTGTGAGATCATGGCCTGAGCTTAAGTCAGATGCTCAACCTACTGAGCCACCCAGGTGCCCCAATGTTCTCCTTTTCTTTGGATAAATACTTGTGGAATTACTGGATCATGTGCTCTTTCTACTTTTAAATTTTGTTTAGTTCTATATTTAATTTCTTCAAGAGCTTTCATATTGTATTCCACAGTGGTTGTACCAATATTTCTAGCCACAATGCATGAAAGTTCCCTTTTCACCACATCTTTATCAACACTTGTTATTTCTTGCCTTTTTTTCTCCATTGTCTTTTTGATACTAGCCATTCTGACAGGTGTAAGGTGATATCTCATTGTGGTTTTGATGGCTCGTGATGTTGAGCATCTTTTCAGGTGTCTGTTAGGCATCTTGTATGTCTTCTTTGGAAAAGTGTCTATTCAGTCTTTTGCTCATTTTTAAATCAAATTATTTGGGTTTCTTTTGGTTTTGAGTTGTGTGAGTTCTTAATGTACGTTGGATATTAATCTTATCGGATATATCATTTGCAAAAATCTCCTCCCATTCAGCAGATTGCCTTTAGTTTTGCTGATGGCTTCCTTCACTATACAAAACCTTTTTATTTTAGTGTAGTCCCGATTATTTATTTTTTACGTTTAATTGATTTTTAACAGGTATAGAAAGACAATTCACTAGAACAAGGAAAACCCTTCAACACGTGTTCTTGGGGTAATTTGGATACTGCTGGGGGGGGGGATACAAGAACTTTGACATATACTTCAGCACTATACATAGGTCTGACTTTAAAATATCTCATATGCCTCAATATAAGAGCTAAAATTACAAAACTTCTAGGAGAAATCAGAGGACAAAATATTTGCAACCTTGGAATAGGCAAACATTTTAAAATATGAAATGAAGAAGCACAAAACATAAAGGAAAAGTAAATGATAAATTTAATCAAGATTAAAATATTTTTGTCTTCAAAAGACATTGTTGCAAATATCATTTCCTAGCATGTACATTTGTAATATAATACATAAGATTAGAATATTTTGTATGTGTATAATATATGTCATATACAACACATCCTATATCTTAACTTGATGTATAAAGTTTTTATTGTAAATATTTTGTCATTACAGCTGACAATGCTGTATATATACTAGATTTTTGAAGACATCCTTGTTTTTGATTGATTTAATAAAAATTAATGCATTCCTAAATAAACTCAGCTAATTACAGCACCATATTTGAGAATGATTCTGAATAAGATGAGATGTAACTTTAGTGAACAGAATGGGAGAGCTGTTCTGCAGAGGAGGTGGGGTGAGTAACACACTCATGAGCTAAAGAATCAACTCTGACATTTTATAGAGGGAACCATCAAAGACAGAAGACATATTCTTTATCTTTCCCAATAACATCCAAACTCTCTCCTTAAATATGAGATATTAGTCAATTGTGTAACCTGATAGGATTTAAAGACATTCTGTGCTTACATTAAATAATATTTGTAAGTCTGCCTTTTAAAGATTTTCTTATATCGATGTTACCAATTTTGTTTTATAATTTGTTACATGCTTCACTATCTCCTTCTGAAGTAGGGAAGTGAAAGTTTTCTCTAACAGGTGAGCAAAGCACCAAGAATAACTCAAATAAGGATGAATTGCTGTAAATCAGTGAAATTTAAGAATTAATCTTACTATTGTGGCCACCACTTTGGCTGCAGAATAGAGGTGGTAACTTCAATGATTCAAGATTCAGATAGGACTCATTGACAGAGATGGCAAGAAGGGAGTGGAAAGAAAATCACAGATGGTGAGTGACCGAGCATGCCTTATGCTCTACTGATACATTTACCTTTCTCTTTCACAAAAGGGTCATTTTAGGCTTTACACTTCCTGTACTTAGTGTGTGCTTGTGTATGTGCATGCATGTGTGTGTTTCAGTGTTGCGAATTATGAGCACATCAGTGGGAAGTGACATCCCTAATTTTGAGCCTTTCAGACCATTCATAATGATGCAGCTGACTTACTGGTCCTTAAGAAATTCTTTAAAGATCCAAGTATACTTTCTCTTTAATGCTAAGTTTTTTTTTATTTGCCTATTTCTTGGGTTCACTTCAATCCTATGCTGGATAAAATACCAGGATACACTAGAAAAACATCATCACTGTGGTTAATAACTGCTGTCTACATGTGCATGTTCCCTACCAAGACAGCACCCACCAGCTGCTGGTGCCCCATTGTAGGCCCTAGTCTCTGTCATTATTTTCCCTTCAAAACTATATAGCCCATAAGGCTAGGTCTTCCCAGCCATAGCATTAAGGCCAGCATGGGCGTGATCCCTGCCTTTTTGTATCTAAGGCAAGATAACCTATGTACTTTTCTTTCTCTATATAAAAATAATATTTTGTATACTTGTTCCTGATATTTCTTTCTCCCAATGCACAAAGCAATATATATTTTTTTCCTTAGAGAACTGCTAGGATCCTGAGCCAGAATTTTGGTGTGTGTATGGGGGGGGGTGGTAAGAAAATTAGAAATTAGAAGATAGGAGAATATTATCCTTCCTCTAGATGAAAATAACTCTAAAAAGTGAAATTTTTTGTATAGTCAATGAAAGCAAATTGCACATATAATTGAAATTCTCAATGACAAAAGATAGAAAATAGATTAGTCTCTATTACATATATGGACCCACACAACTTGTGACATTAATGAAACTTTTTTCCTTTTAACCAACAACTAACCCTCATTAGGGCTTAATGTCAGAATTGCTCTCAACCTGAAAGGAGCTCAGGACAGAAGAAACACACAACTGTCTCATAGATTTTAGGCTTAAAAACATATTATTTGAGTTAAAGTGAAAAAATTTAATTAATTAAAAATCTACGTATTTATATAAACACACACACATTTTTGGGAACAGGTTTAATCCTGTATAACCTGTCTCCATCTCAACTAGAAAAAAACAACCTATCTTTAATAAAATGAGAAGATATTTTTAAAAAGAAGAAAGAGTCTTGGGGGAGGGAACCCTGAGACCTAAGAGAAGGCTGGATTTGTACCTTTTTCACCTTTAATTTCAGAAGTTATTAGCAGCCCCAGATGTCCCCATTATCACATGGCCTAGAATCCATAGAGATGGCAACATGATAAGTCAAGAACTTAGCTTCCCTTTAGTTTCTAAAGTCCATAAAATCCCCAAGTAATATCTGGAATTTGGGAGACAGAAATAGAAAGCAGATGTTTGCTGCTGTCAGAGAAGACATGAGAAGAGCTCATGGTAGAAGGATGTGGGTAGATAGTCCTTCACCAGGTAGGTGAGGATTAGCACCATGTCCCTGGTTCCCAGGGCTGTGGGTGAGTGTGGAAATGCACTGTCCTTTCAGTGATGGAGAGAGTCCATACCACCTATACTCAGGACCAGACCAGATATGTCAGCCTATCTTAAAGAGTTATGCCCTTATTCAAACCTGAATGAACAAATACATTGTTACATTGTCACTGAATGTATTGGAAATTAGGATTATGTCCCTGCCTACGCAGTTTGGAGGATTGGAATCATGCAGTTATTACAATTTGGGGAAAGTAAAATTACACTTCTGTACCCTTGGTTCCCAGGGTTTTAACAGTTGGGTGCTGTGCCTTCAGCACTTCTAAGAATACTTATGGGAAATTATCTCTTCATGGCTTTTATGTTTGATGGGCAAGGTAGTCTTTCACCCCCCTGATGGTGTCTCATTCAAGTTCTAAGATTTGGAGCTGCAATTGTGAGACTGCAAAAAACAACTATGATGTCATATCCTGTATGCTTCTGTGATCAAGAAAATATTTTTTAATGTTTTTTATTTATTTTTGAGAGACAGAGAGAGACAGCGTGAGTAGGGCAGGGTCAGAGAGAGAGAGACAGAGAGACATAGAATACGAAGCAGGCTCCAGGCTCTGAGCTAGCTGTCAGCACAGAGCCCAATGCGGGGCTCCAACCCACAAATGGTGAGATCATGACCTGAGCTGAAGTCGGATGCTCAACCAACTGAGCCACCCAGGCACCCCGAAAAGATTTTGAAAATAGATGAATTCTGGGAAAAGCAGCCCTTTCCCCCCTTCCCAGCCTTCTACCCACTCCATCCCCAAATTAATCAAGTTTCACCAAACTGGGAGGAAAAAGCAGAGTTGGAGAAATATCAGAGTTTGGTTTCCCTGAAAAACATATCCCAGTGCACAGAGTGGAATACTGGTGTCACAAAGATAATACTAACTGCACACTAACTGGCCTTAATGTGATAGAAGCTAAATGGTGCATACACTGTGTGAAAATCCAGTGAGTAGCTTATCATAGGGGATGTTCGCATTCAGCCTTCTTGACTGGGAGCTCTGTTTTCTCCTAGGGTCCAGTGTCCTCTGCACAAGGAAGGAAAATAAAGAATGGCATAGGTGAGGTATTTATGGGCCAAAGATGGGTATCACTTCCATTCATTTTTCACTAGCTTTAAGTATGCAAGCTCCGTAAGCTCTGTGCCCAGGATAATGAGGAAAGGGGTTCGGGAACACTGGGCCAGTTTCTGCTAAACCTCATTGAAGGTCTGAGCATCTGAGGGCAGAAGTGGCTTCTGCTCTGCATCATGCAGTCATGGACAGGAAGTGACAGTTTGAGAATCCTAGGCAATGAGACGTTCTTATAGCTCAGAAGGAGGGCCAGTAGCTCTGAGGACCCATGGACATTAGACAACCCAAGAGGTATGTCTGGAAGGATCCCATATTAATCTTTCAAAGTAAAAAAAATTCTTCACTTTTTAAAAGATGTTTAATATTAGACTGATAGTTTTATTATAGTCAATACAGCTGAACTTAAATAACTACAATGGGTAGTATCTTACACAAGACTTATGTTTTAATGCATCTTGTAAAGTAAAAATTACGTTAGGACAAATTTTTCCCTTACCTTACATGACCATTAAATAATAAAAACATAAATTCTGGATTCTTAAAAGCTGTATAGCTAAAATTCACAACAGTAATATCAAGGACAGGAGAACAAAGGATGGGTTTGCTCATTGGTTTTCCTTCCTTTGAAAATCATATGAATATCTGCACTAAATATTAGATTAAGAATAAAAAATGAACTGCAATTAAATCCTGCAAGTTCATAATGAATGACAGACATGATGTGATTTATCAACTTAAGACAGACGTATGGGTATTGCAAAATAAACATGTGATACATGTGCAAAGACAGATAAACACACACATGTATTTTTATGCTAAGGTCTGTAACCCATACACTATTAATGATCAACAAATTGTTTATTAAATGACTCATCTGCCTAATGTCTTATTTAATGTTTCTTGTTAAGGGATCCTAAGCATGTGAAAATATGTTTATAATCATTATTTGACTTGGAGGAAAAATAACCACAGCACCACTGTTTTATTTTGTTAGTTTGTCAACAGTTGTATCAATATGTCACTGGGCCCAAATGAAAATATTACATAAATAACACATCAGTCTGAGAAGATGTGTCCTCAGAGTATGTCATATTCACTTGCTGAAAAACTGGTCGGGGAATTGACATTACCTTTGGAAGTCATGTAGTTGGTTGTGAAATGTTGGAAAAAATAACAAGCAAATAAAACAATAACCTTGAAGTGACTTTGTTGGTCTTCCAGCCACTTCTGAAGGCTCCTGTGACACGGCCTTGGCCTCATTCTGCAGGTCCGCCCCACAGCCTTCCATCGACACACAGATGGTGTGATTGAAACTTTCAGTAACCCAAGCTCCAGTCAAGGTGACAGATATTTAATGTCAGTGTTGACACTGGAATATGAAGTCAATTTGGAAATAGAGGGCTAAATAGCTGGATTAGACCACCTTGAGAAATGCTTTATGGATATGAGAAAGTAGGAAACTCTGTTCAAGCCTGGCAAATGCATAAGGGATAATCTGTCCTCAGGGCAGCCTCTCATCCTCCAAGATCCTCTTCCTCTCATACCCTGGACACCTCCAAACCCTTCTTTAGACAGCACTGGGACAGCTGCTCCCAGTTGCTCATGGATGGACAGAAGAATCCTCAAAATTTCCCCTCCATTTCTCTGATCCATTGTTTGCTAGATTGGTCTTTTAAATATAACAATTCGAGGGCGTGGGGTGCCCTGATGGTGAACAGAGGTATTCGATCACTAAGGTAACAACGATTTTAGTGAAAAAAATATACCAGATCTGGTCTTTGTCTTTTGAACTCTTAGAAAGTTGGTAAGAGTGAAAGTTTTCCTGAACTCAATAAACTCTGAGATACCAAGCGGCGGACAAACAGATTCTGAATGAGGTTAAGTGCCCCAAGCACTTCCTTTGTCATAAGATACAGGTTATTTTACTTTTATCACCCAGACCATTCTTTCGACTCTCTTCTGTAAACATTGCTCCTTTCAACTGGGACCAATTATTCTACAAACTACAATTGATGGGGCGTGGAAAAGCTCCCTAGAACACAGTAATCTGTTAGCTTGTTCACTGTCCTTCTTAAATATGCCATTTCTTCCAATTTCAAATATGTTCTTATTATCTCTACAAAGTGATCAATGAATCTTTAAAAGATAGAGTTCTGCATAATTTGATACACTAAAAGAACTGAAAACAGCTTTCATTTTGTGTTCAATCAGGGGACCAATGACTCCCTTTCCAGTGCAAAAACTTTATTTATACACATTCTAGATATTTGGGATATAATTTATAGCAAATAAACCAATGTGTGGAATTACTGAAATAATAATCTAAGGTCTAGAAAATCATTAGAATTTGTAACCAGATAAACTGAACATACTAGAATTCACAGATGCCAGCAACAGACCCAGTTTCTGAATCCTGAATGAACAATTTGATTTGGAAAAAAGAAGGCTGCAGTGATCCACTCCAGTCAGCCCCTGTGACTATGGTGTGGTTGAGATCAGAGTCCTGGTCATGCCCAATTCCATGGCTCAGGCATATCTGGGAAGAAGCTAACTGCACATTTGGCAATTTTATCCTAGAATAATACATAATGACTGAGTGGCCATTCCTGGCCTGACATCCTTTATGTACTGAGAACAATAATAGTGTGATGGAGATAATAAGCACAAAAGGGGTTAGTGCTTCTAGTTTAAAATGGAGTGATTTGGGAAGACCTCAGAGAAAGGGGGGAACTTCTGAGCAAAGATCAGAAGGATGAGTGCAGTGTTCAGCAGCCAGCCAGGAGGCTATAGGAGTGAGTAATGTGGAGACAGGAAGGAGGGTAGATAAGAGAGTAATGTGGAAGTAGGGTGCCTGTCTCAGAGGGCCAGGGAGCCCACTGTGAAGAATGTGTTGGTACCATGAGAAAGAAACTCCTGGAGGTCTTTGTGAGGAGAATGAGATCTCACTTATAATTGCAAAATTGCCAGGATGAACTGACAGACACCTATTTACAGGACTGGGAAAGGCAGCAAGGGCTTTCTTTCTTTCTTTCTTTCTTTCTTTCTTTTTTTTTTAACTATTTTAAATCCAAGTTAGTTAAGATATAGTGTAGTGATAGTTTCAGGAGTAGAACTTAGTGATTCATCACTTATATATAACACCCAATGCTCATCTCAACAAGTGCTCTCCTTAATGAAGGGTTTTCTCAAATAAGAATTAATACAAAGAGGAAGGGAAGCCAGAGAAATAAGCTTAGTAACAGAGCTTTAATTGTCAAATAGAAAATGCCCAGGCACATGAATTTGTATCAACTGCCTGGTAGTCTCAACACTCACTTTTGAAGGTCCTGTTTCCTGCCAGACCAGCTCTTCTGTGTGTTCTCTTAAGCAGGGTCTAGTTCTTAGAGTAGGCTATTTAACTTCTCTATGCCTCAGTTTCCTTATCTGTAAAACAGGTTTAAAATAAAACTTAGCTCAAGAGGTTGTTATAAGGATCCAATGAGATAATATATGAAAAGTGCTTAGAACAATTTGACATATATGGTAAGAGCTCAATGATTGTAAGATATTATTTTTGTTGATAGGGAGAGTCATTTACCTTGCTCAGCAGAAGGGCATATAGCTTTAGCATTAGCAGCCTCCAGGGCTTTAGTGCAGAGTGAAATAAGGCAAGCATGAAGACATACTGTGTCTGGTGGAAGAGCCACAGAGATTGACAACAGGGTAAGGACCCAGGGACAGAAGTCTCTTGTACAAAGCAGAATGGTTGTGCAATATAAGTGCTCAATCCACAGATTATTTGAGGAAAGGTATGAGACCCTCTCACTTTATGTCCCCACATATACACACTGTAGGCTACCATTCTAGGACTTGAACAGGCAGGCTCAAGAAGAACCAAACTTTAGGTCACATTTAAATAACAATACATATTATATAATTTCTTAGTTGTCATAGACTCTAAGTCAAAAATTCTTTCTTGTCTAGCAAGAAAGTGGGATGCAGGATTAAAGCAAATGATGGGTAATGTCTAGGAAAAGACAAGAGCCCTGAATAAGGGTCCTTGCCCCATTTTTATTAGGATCAGAGGCTTACACACATGGTGATGGATGTGCAAAAAGAGACAATGGAAATGTGAACATTAACTTGGGGATGTGAGAGAAATGGGGTCTTGAAGATATTCAGGGTTAGGGATTTGGGTTAATACAAAACAAAAATCCTGGCGCCTGGCATTTGGGCGAAAGGTTGTTTACAGCAGAGTTGAGGCACCACCTCTGTTTATTTTAGCTAGCCTAAGATGCCAGAGGCCCACTCGGGCGGGTCCAGGGCTCTCTGGAGGGGTAGAGGCGGACAAGAAGCAGAGAAGAGACACTCATGGGCGCAGTTTCTTAATTGGCCCAGCCCGACATTCTTATTACATCTCCTGTCTCTCCTGTATCCTGTATCTTCTTATATCTCCATCTAACTCCTCCCTAGACAGGTCTTGGGCCTTTATTTAAAGACTTATCACATCAAAAGGTGGAACTTTTACAAATAATTCTCAGTGATAAAGATGCTTTGAAAAGGGTGCAGAAACAGGTTTTACAGAGGCATCTCTTTAGAACTATTCTAATTACAATGAGGTAACTTACACATCATAGGATAGCAGGATATTCTCAGTGAAAAGCAGGTAACATACACATTTGTTTGAACCCTTGGTAAATCTTACAACTAAGAAGATAGCAAGATGTTTTCAGTAAGAAGCAGGTAGCAAACACATTTTATAACAATGATGCTAAAATTCAGTCATAGACAGGGCTAGGAGGCATTCTATTTGGCTCACAAGAGGAAGAATACATTCGAGATGGTTAGTAAGTAAACCTTTTGTCAACCTTGTTCTTTGATGTTGAAGGTGTTAACGCCCTAGGCGCCCCTAGACCAGCTGGCCTTTGCATATGAGTTTAAGTTGTAACTACTCTTACCTATCCTCACAATGGGCACCAAATTAGCATATGTATGCGCAGTAACTTGTGCCTGGCTCTTGTTTGTTTTTATTTCCTAAGTTAGGCTTTCTGTCTCTGGGCCAGTATAAACATTATGCTTGTGTTCTTTAACCCCCTTTATTTCCATGTCTTAAGTTTGTGAAGCTCAATAGAAGAGCCGTTGGACAAACATCTGCAGTGCCTTGTTTAACTTCCTCTACATAGAGGTGGGAATATGCTTCCTCCCCTGAGGTTTCTGGGGAATATCGGTCTGATTTGGAACATTGTGAGATCTAATCAATAGCAACAGGCTTAATTTTACTTGAGCAATGAGTTTAGAGAAGGAGATGCTAGCTTCCACCCCTGTGGCAGGAGCCTGCTACAGCTACCATTTCCTTACTGTGACCGTGTCATCCAGCAAGGCCAGTGCAGCTCCCAGCACTAAGACATGAGATAGGTAGGGCAAGTAACTTGAGGGATAATAACAAGGTACCTTTTATTTGGTAAATCATTTCCACTCTGGGCAGCTTCACCCACACTGCAGTGCAGCATCTAAAGCCCTATTTATCAGCTTGCCTAACTTGGTCCTTCCTGTGAAAGCAGCTTCTGTTATATACTAAATTGGAGGCACTTTACATGCTGAATGCTTAATCTTGCTTACCTCATATACCTTTTTATTGGGGGCCTTTGACAGAGTATTTATCCTGGGGGGCTTTGCCCCTCCTCCTCTATCCTGGGGGCCTTCTCCCCTCCCTGCTCTATCCTGAAGTCCTAATCTTGTTTACCCAAGCTCTGGTGTGAACATCCTAGGACTTTGCACTTCTACATGCCTTGTTAACCTGTTGGTGTAGCCCCTGGGAAATCCTAAACTTATTCTCCACACTGAGTGTTTACTAAGCAGTGATAACAAGTGAAGCTTTAAAAGACTAAGATCTGAAATGACAATTGAACAGTAGAATTTATGATGTGGACTCTAGCATTTTGATTCATTTCTGTTTGATTTCTTTGGGAATTTAAATCTGTGCCATTACACACCAAACAGTATCTGCACAATAGCAAACCACCCATGTCATGTCCCGCCCCGGCCAGCAGGGGGGAAAATCGTCGGGTTCTTTTCCTGAGAGAGGGAGAGAAGGGGCAGGAAGGGGGAGCACAGAGAGTAAGGACACAACACACGGTATCTGATCAAGCCTCTCTCGTTTATTCAGAAAACAGTCTCTTATAAAGGTTTTTAGGCGGGAGAACAAGGCAGCTGACCTAGGTCGGTTGCTAGGAAACAGGGTCAAAGCTAGGGTAAAGGAGGAAACAAACTAAAGTTTTTAGCACAGCACATGAAGGACCGATACCACCCTGCCGGTAGGCGATTGATCTTTGTTTTTCTGGCTTCTCCTGGCAGGGAGTGGCGCTCCCCTGCCTCTTTTTGCAACTCCCCTCAGGGAGTGACATTACTGGCTAGTAAATGACCAAGCAGCTGAATCTTTGCAGCTCCCCACACACCCAGGGGTAAGATTTATCAAAGCAAGTGAATGTCCATTGATTTTTCAACAGAAGTAACAGAGTTCTATAAATATTAATTTCAGTGTTGCTTATTTGCTTCAGATAGGTCTTGATGTTCTCTTAGCATATTGATATGTGGATCACTAAAAAGAGTATAAGACCCAAACAAATCCTATCTGGAGAGTAAAATATAGAATAAGTTGTATTTTTTATCCCTATAATAATGCCAATAATAATATCAGATAAAATAAATTTCAGAGCAAGAAAAATTACCAGGGATAAAAGTAATCATTGCATAATGATAAAATGGTAAATTTACCAAAAAGATATAACAATCTAAATATGTATGCACCTAACACAGATGATCAAAAAATGAAGCAGAATTGAAAGTAGAAATAGACAAATCCAGTTATAACTGGAGAGCTCAATACTCCTCATTCAATAATCAAGAGTAATTAGAAAATCAGTAAGCTTATAGAAAAACAGAAAAATGTCATCATCAAACAATTTGATTCAACTAACAGTTACAGAAAATTCCACCCAAAATGAGCAGAATGCATATTCCTTTCAAGAGTTCATAGAATACATTTTAATATAGAACATATTCTGGGTTAAAACAAACTTAAATTTATAATAATTAAAAATCTACAAAGTATGTTCTCTAATCATAGGGAAATTATATAGGTATTGTAAGGCTGAACCAAACAGACACCATGACAGGCTTTGTTTCCCCTCTAAACTAGAAGGCCTAAGGTTAGTCGCTTCAGAACCATTTGGCCATTTGGCTGTCATCCTTTGCCCGGAGCAAAAGCAGACCACTGCGGTATCCAATCAGGAAAGCCCAGCTACCTCTCCCCACATTCCTAAGGGGGAGACAGGCAGCAGGGAACTTTAGATAAGACCCTGTTACCTAGTGTTAAAGTTAACCCCATAGTCACCAAACAAGACCCTGAACTCGCTCTGTAATTGGTTAATTTCAACGATACCCTAAATGTTGTAATTGGGTCCTGCCAACAGTAACGAACGCTCTGAACAGTGTGTATGGTTAGAGCTGCTACCAATACTGTTGTACCATTATGATTGGGTCACTGTACCTATGTCACTATTTCCTGTAACTCCCCCTTCCCAAACTCATAAGAGCCTTACCCTGCCTTTGTTCAGGGCTCACTCCACGTGGATCCACTGTGTTGTTAAAGTCTGTGAGCCCGAATTTAGGCTGGTTAGGCCTAAATTCGTAATAAAGCCCTTTGCTTTTGCATGCGTGATTTGGTCTCCCAGGTAATTTCTGGTTTTAGGGGGCGATATTAAAATCTGGGCATAACAGTATGGATACCAGAACTGAAGGTGAGAAATTCTATAATATTCTGAAATTAAGTAACACATTTTAAAAAATCCATGAGTCAAAATAGACGCTTCAAAGGAACTAAATGAAAGTAAAAATATGACACATCAACATTTGTGTAATGCAGCTATCACAGTGTTTAGAGGGGAGTATACAGCATTAAATTCTGACATTGAAAGGAGAAAAGTCTCAAATCAATGACGTTTGCAAATTAAGAAATATGAAAAAGAACAAAGCAAACCCAAGCAAGCAAAAGAAAGGAATAATAGATATAAAACAAAAGTCTATGAACTTGAAACAGAAAAAAATATGTCATTAAAAATGGTTTAAAAATCAATAAAATGGATAAATCTTTTTTAAAAAAGAGCATGAGAGAGAAAATCAGACACTAGTTGCCATTATCAGTAAGGACATCACTACAGTGATCATAGACAGTAAGTGATACTAATGGACAATACAGACAATAAGGGCAATAAGAAAATACTTCAAAAATCATATGTGCATACATTTGATATTTTTGATGAAAAGTACTCATTCCCTAAAACCACAAACTACCAAAATCTCTTGTGTAGAAAAAAATCAGTAATTTGTCTAATTCTATATCCACTCAATTCATTTAATTCATAATTAAGGAACTTCCAAATAATACCAGGTCCATGAAGTTTCTTTTGGCAAATTCTATTAAATATTTAAAGAAGAAATAGCAAAAATTCTACATCATCTTCCAGTAAATGGAAAAGAGAACAGTTCCCAATTCTTTTTATGTCTGATATCAATTTTGGATAAAAACATAAAAGAAAACTATAGTCTAATATCCCTCATAAACTTAAGCACAACAATCTACAACAAAATAGCATGCCAAGTGTGATAATTGCAGGAATTCAAGGCTGATTCAGTATTTGAAAATAAATCCATGCAATTCATAATACTAATAGATAAAAGAACAAAAATCACAAGATTACATTAATTGATGCAGGACAGGTACTTGACAATTTCAACATTCATGAATGGTAAAAAAGCTACCAGCAATCTAGAGATAGAGAGGAAATCTTTAATCTGATAAAGGGCAAAAATTAGTCAACCAATATAAAAATATCTGTAAAAAAAAAAAAAACTTGATAAACGTGCAGAAGAAAAAAAACCAACCAAATAAAAGACCCTGAAGCAGATATTCTACCTAATAGTAAAGGAACCAATATTTTTTCCTTGTAATCAGGAATAAGGTAAGTGTATCTGCTCCTACCACTTCTATTTAATGTTGTACTAGAAATCCTAGTTTGTGCAATACAGTGAGGAAAAGGCAGAAAAGGCGGATTGACAGGGATGAAAGAAGTCCCTAACTGCAAGTGATAGATTGTTCTGTATATAGAATATTACAAAGAATCTACCAAAAATCTTAAGTGAAAAAAAAATGAGTAGGTAACATCAACAATCAATTCTAATCAATGTCCTCTGTTGTCTCCTTTGCTGTATAGTCAGGCTGCCTTTGGTTAGTCTTAATAAACCAAAATGAAACAAGGGACAAACATTTCTTGTCTAAATGGGACTGCCATTTACACTTGCCCTTGAACTCCTTGCCTATCTTTCCTGTAGGTGGTGGTGTCTGGAAGGCAGGAGCATGGTTAACTTTGAATGAGAATCCATTCTTGGAATAAAGTAAATATGGCATGAAGACTTAAAACAAGTATAGTAAAACCTTGGGTTGTGAGTAACTTGTTCAGTGAATGTTTGCAAGATGAGCAGACATTACTAATAAGTTTTAACTGATAAACCAGTGATGTCTTGTAATATAAGTAGTACATAATGCCGAACATCATACAATCACAACTGAGCCAATTGTTCTTGAAATTTTCTTGGATATACAAGTGTGTTGGATTACAAGCCATGTTTCTAGAATGAATTATGCTTACAAACTAAGGTTTTATTACATGGTTGGAGAAAAGGAAAACAACATGAGTAGAAAACAGATGATAGTCACATTTTCTTGCATCTGTGATCATCATCAATGCAGCACAGTGAGAAAGTTTGGGAACAATTACAAGCCAGTATTCATGGGCAGAAGGATGGATGATACAACATTATGAGTAATGATACAGTCAGGATTAAGTGTTAATGGGAACCTCAGAGATAAGCAGATCTATAATATTTTAATATGAATGTGTTTGGAAGAGCCATGGCAGTATGAGTAATAACAATGTCATTACATTTTTTCTAGTGATAAGAGACATGAAATTAGTTGGGAATGGCACATTTGACAATAAAAGATTTAAGGAATTTTCATGTGCATGGATAAGAATGAAATCAACTACCCTTCTTTTAAAGTCCTCTTTAGTTGACTAATGTGTTCATCCCTTTCAGTTTCTATGTTCTGTTTGGTCTTCTCTAGCAGCAGCCCTCTCTAGCCAAAGAGCAGAAGCATAAACACTGTCTCTCAGAAACAGCTCAACAAATCTTCTCTTTTAGCTACTTAGCTGTCCCCAAATTTCAAATTTCAGAGTTTGTGAGTGTATAGGGTTGCTGAGAAGTGGAGGAGGGAATCACAGTTTGGGAAATATATTAAAATGTATCCAAATAAATTTATGAGAGCTTTCAAACTATTTTCCACGGAAAAAATGCTTATTCACAAAAAGTCGTTTATTTATTTATTATTTATTTAATTAAATATTTATTAAAAGCCTACTGTGCTAGACATTGTGAGAGATAAAAAGTTCAAGACACAGACTCTGTTTTCAGGAGGCGTACACTTTAGCTATGGAGCTAAAATAGCAGAAAAGAAATATCTGACAATATACTCACACATAAATATTCCTGAGACTCAAAGGAGACATCACGGTAAACTCAAGAGTCTTTAGCAAGGGTATGGTGGATGGGTAGGGAATGGTGTTTATTCTAGAATCAATTAATTTTTAAAAATGAGTTTACCAAAGTATTTGAGAACCTAAATTTTAAAAAAGTCATGTATAATAGCTCCAAAAATACTTACGTATAAACCTGACAAAGCATGTCTATTCTGAAAACTACAGAAATCAAAGAACTAAATCAATGGAGAGATACGACATGTCCATAGATCAGAAACCTCATTGATCAATGGGATTATATAAAATCCTAAAGGAGATCCACAAAAATATGATCAATTGGTATTTTTTAATTAATATTGAAAGGCAATTCAGAGGAGAAGGAATGGTTTTTCAACAAATTTTAGAACAATTGGATATTCATATGCAAGAAAAAAATCTAGACCTCAATCTGGACCTCACACACCATGTAAAAATTAACTCAAAATATAACACATCTAAATACAAAATGTAAAAATCACATCCTTTTGAAGAAAAGAGGAGAAAATCTGCCTTATCTTGGGTCCCATAAAGAGTTCATAGTTAGATATGATACCACAAGCAAACTCATCAAAGTAAAACTGTTAAATGGGATTTCACAAGAATTAGAAACATTTTCTCTTCAAAATAGAGTTAGGAAATGAAAAGATAAACTAAGTTGGGAGAAAATATTTGCAAAGTCTTTATTTGAAAACAGACTTGTATCCAGAATATACAAAAACTTCTCAAAACTCAATAAGAAAAGAAACACCCAATAAATACACGGGCAAAAGACTCGAACAGACACAACCAAAGAAAGGAGCCTAACTGGATGGCAGATAAACACATGAAAAGATGCTCAACATTATTAGTGATAAGAGAAATGCAGATTAAAACTGAAACAACACACCACTATACAGATATTAGAATGGATAAAGTTAAAAAGACTAGCCATAGCAAGTATTATTAAAGATGTATAAGAAATAATACACTGCTAGTAAGAATGTAAAATGGTTTAATTATTTTGGTAGTTTGGCAGTTTCTTAGAAATTAAAGTATATATACCTAGCACATGAACCATTTCACTCCTAGGTTTTTATCTACCCAAGAGAATAGAAATCACATATCCATGCAAAGACTTGTATACAAACATTCATAGCAGCTTTTTTTTGATAGCCTCAAACTGGAAAGAAAACCTAAACATAAATCAAGAGGTGAATGGGTAAGCAAGCAGTAATATAGCCATTCAAAGAGAACAAACTATTGATATACACAATAAGAATGAATCTTTCATTTTAGTAAAAGTTAAAGAAAAAGTAGTGTATTCGGTATGATTCCATTTGCACCAAACTCTAGAAAGTGCAAACTATCATGACAAAAGACAGATCAGGATGTGCCTGTGGATAAGGAGTGAGGATGGGCAGGGGACTCTTCTGGGAATGATGGATTGTTTAACTACCTTGATTGTAGTGACAGTGAATATGTGAAACCCTATTAAATTATACATTTTAGTATGTACAAATTATTGTATATCAATTACATTACAATGTAGCTCTTATTTAAAAACTACCAGATACAGAGGGCCATAGGGAGGGGGAGGGGGAAAGAGAGTTGGGGAGAGAGAGAGACACAAACCATGAGAGACTATTAAATACTGAAAATGAACTGAAGGCTGAGAAGGAGGAGAGGGGGAAGGGTGATGGTGGTGGTAATGGAGGAGGGCACTTGTGGGGAAGAGCACTAGGTGTTATATGGAAACCAATTTGACAATAAACTATTATAAAAAAGATATTAAAAATGAAATAAATAGATACTATCAGATTTTAATGAAATTTCTTGAAATTTCTGGGATCTGCCTAGGTTATCTTCATGAAAGCCCTTTAGTGCATGGCTGTTAAAAATCATTGGGGATAATATAAAACCATGTTATATATGTGCTTCACCAAATTCAGACTACTCAGTAAGCTAGTTACATGGAAAACCAATGAAGATATGATAAATGTATAGTTGGTGACTTGAACAAAATACTGATAGAAATTACTCGGTTCTAGTACAATCAAAGTCAAGAAAGTAAAGATCTTGCTCCATGATTTGTTCCCTACCACCATCATGCCTACTTATGACCTGGGCAGCCTTCACAGTCCACACTGCAGATGTGCAGGACAACAATCAGGACTATTTCTCAGTTTCCTGTGTACCCAGTTGATGGCAGAGTGTCTGGTATAATATGGTATCTCATAGATACTTGCTAAATAAATACCTATCTAATGTTTTATCATTTAGAATCATGAACCAGTTTTCTGTTGATGCCATAACAGATCATCACATACCTGGTTACTTATACAATGCAAGCATGTTATCTTACAGTTTTCTAGGTCAAAAGTCTGACAAGAATCTCCCTGGGCTAAAACTACAGTGTCAGCAGAGCTATATAACTTTCTAGGAAAGCTTTTTTTTTTTCCTTTTCTAGCTTCTCTACCTACATTATTTGGCTTGTGGCTCCTATCTCTGACTCTCTTCTTCCATCTTCCACGCTGAGGTACAGTTCTTCTCACATTGCCATCTGTCTGGTTTTCTGCTTCTAAGGATCAATAGTGTTAGTCAAGGTATCCCTAGATAATCCAGGCTAACCTCCCTAAGGATGGTAATTCAATTACATCTGGAAAGTCTATTTGTCATGTAAGGAAGCATATTCACAGCCTCTAGGATTAGGATGTGGACCTTTTGGGGGGCTATTATTCTACCTACCATACCAGGGGCTGGCTTACTTTTTCTACAAATGTCAGGTAGTAAACATTTTAGGTTTAGGCCTCTGTCATAACTATTCAACTATGCCAAGGAGGCATGACAGTAGTCATAAATGATATGTTGAAGAATGAGTACAAATAAAACTTTATTTATAAAAATAGGTGTAGGGTGGGATTTGGCCAGAGGGCCACAGTTTGCTGGCTCCTGGTCTAGATCACTGAGTTTTCTGCTGTTTTTCCTTATTGGTTCATCCAACCTAACATATTCACATGATGAGCAGTGTGACGATTGGTGAGTCATTAGCAATATTTCAAAGGGTCATTGTGTGGCTATCCATAATGTATTCATGTTTTACTCTGTCCTTTCCTCCAATACCTTGCATAGCTAACTGCTCTGGCCACCTTATTCGAGACTCTTGTTTCTCAGACTAGTTTCAGACAGTCTCAGGCTAGGCCTCGAATGCAGCAACCCAGTTAGCTCTACAAGTAGGTAAGCCATGGGGGAGGGAGATCTCATTTGAGTTCTAACAAAAACAAGCCCCATGGTGTGTCATTCCTCACTCAGGAAGCACAAATTCCTTGTGCATTGTGCATGGCTGCCTGTCAGAGTAATCATTATGTTCTCTACCTGCTCTATAAGTGCCCTCTGGTGAATGAAGAAAGGAAATTGAGAAAGCTCCTTTACTTGGTCAACAACAAAATGGTGAGCAATTTTGTAAAATTCCAGTTCTTCCTGGGGCCAATATGCCCTTCATGTGACTTCTAGGCTCACTACTACCTTGATCCAAACAAACTTTCTGACAGTGGCTGCCCTTGAGGTCTGCCCTCCTGAGGTACAGTAATGATCTCTCCATTTTCAACATACCATACCGTAGTCTCTTCCCCCCAGCTCTAACAAAGTGCAGTAGTCATGCTGGGGTAGACTAGCCTCCTCCTTTCTGGGACCCTGACACTAATCCTGTGTCCCCTCCACTAGTCTGACTTCTCGTTGGAGGGGCCTTGCTCCTTTCAGCGTGAGTGATGGAATATGGTCCTGAGCCTTCAGCTGCCCAATTCCGAAGATCCCATAAGACCAGCGGTAAACAATGTGTGGGGCTGATCTAATTGCCATGAATAACACAAAATGACAAATCAGCCCAGTCCAGACTGAGCAATCCATCCTGGGATTTAGAAGATTTATTTTCCACACTGTTGTTAATAGTAAGCAGACCACTGCCATCTTTCAGGAAGACTTGGCAAAAGTAACCAAACTAATGAATGGATGGATGGATGGGTAATAAATGAATTCTATAATTTAAATGTGTTAGACCCTAAATTACCAACTATTGTTTCATTTGCCCACTTCCACTCTGGTAACCCTAGGAATGTAACTGGACAAACGTATTTCTTAAGCTTCTGTTAAAACAACCCCACCTGGAAAAGGCAAAGTCAACAGGTGAAAGTCATCCAGTCCCTGCCCCACGGTACCATCAAATGCTATAAGATGGTGATTGGTTACTCTGACCTATATAAACCCTGAGCTTTTGCTCAGCGGAGACCTCTTCTCAGGAATTACATGTACTTGGGAGGGGCCATTCAGCCAAACTAAAATAAACACCTAATAACCAACTCCATTTGTGTTAGTGGATTCCATTCTCAGTGACTCACATTGGGAAACAGGGTCCAACAAAATGGATTTAGGTTTGGTTTCTTCAGAACAGGAAGTTTTAGTTTCATTTAAATAAAATTACCTAACATTTTAAAAATCATTCAGTTAATTCAAGAATTTGTTTAGATGTGACAATTTGGCTATCTGTGTTACACAAAATAGTTGCCAACCCAATTAGATACAATGTAAGTATTTAAATCAGTGTCCATTTCAGACTTTAGGATTGTCTAACTTTACCTCAAGGATCTGCACTTGACTTGAATCCTTACCAGGCTTTCCTATTTGAGGTACACCTGGAAAAATAGTACATTTTGTATGATTCCACTCAGATGGCCATGTAATCTTTTAAGGCATTACCATGGGGGGGTGGGAGGAGCTTTCCTTTTTTCTTAAAGAAGATGCCTCAGAGCACAGCAAACAGGGATCCTTGGCATCACTTAGATGTTCAGGACATTTAATATTTACACATGCTCTTTAAATATCACTGGATTGATTTTCATAGTCACTAAACAAAGGAAAAAGCAGAAGTTTTTTATTTTGCTTTTTTGATAGTTTTATTGTCTTATTAATATAAAATGTTAAAAAAAATTGGGGGTACCTAGATGGCTCAGTTGTTTGAGCTTCTGACTCTTGATTTCTGCCCAGGTCATGATGCCAGGGTCATGGGATCCACACTGAGCATGGAACCTGCTTAAAATCCCAGCCCCCTTCTGCTCCTTTTCTGTTTATGCTCTCTTTCTCTTAAAAAAAAAAAAAAACAACGAAAAATAACACATAACAAAACAACAAATAACAAAAAACAAATATGTGCACATAAGTTGTCTGTTTATTGATTTTCTTTGTTGCCCAGCCTGGCATTGGGATTGGTGACTCTGATGGCCAGCTGGGCTGCTTTTTCCACAACAGCTTTGTGGTTCTTGGAAGACATTATAAGCAACAATCTATGTACAGTAAGAGTTGTTGCACATCAGCAATGCCTCAAGCTCCATGATCTTGTGGACTAGGAACTTCCTAGTCACTGGGCAGCATGTGCTTTGATTTCTTATTAGTACCATAACCGATGTTGGGTATCAAGATCTAGTCCTTGAATTTTCTGCATACCCTATTGTCAGTACCTCTGGATTTCTGCATTTGTGCTTAATTTTAACATATTGGTCTGTCTGGTGCCAGATGAACTTCTTATTTTCTTTTTAATTATCTTGGGCTTCCCCAGAGATCTGAAGGCAGCCAAGATGCCGAGTAGATGACTGCCACCTCTGCAGGCAGCACCAAAGAAGAGAGGGAAGATATTTTTAATTTTAGTGGAGTCCAAGTTATGGTTTTTTCTTTTTTGAATCATGCTTTCAGTGTCTTATCTAAAAAAATACTTGTCTAAATCAGTATCAGAGATTTTCTCCTTTGTTTTTCTCTAGAAGTTTTTTTAATTTTTGAATTTACATTTTGGCTAAGTTTATTTTTGTATATAGTACAAAACTATGAATACAAGTTATTCATTTTCCTTTTTCTTCTCTCCTTTATATTTCTTGACACCATTTATTGAAAAGATTACCCTTTTCCTTTGAAGTGCCTGTACACCTTTGTTACCCATTGTACTCTAATGTATTGATCTGTTTGTCTATCTTGATGTTAATACTACAGACTTCATTGAAAATAATTTATAGTAAGTCTTTACATAGGGAAATATAAGTCTTTTAACATTCTTCTTTATCAGAAGTGTTTTGTCATTTCTTCTTGTAGTTCTAACAACTTTTGCTTCAGATATTTTGAAGCTCTGTTATTAGGTACATAAACAAAATTATTTTGTCTTTTTGATGAATACAGTCCTTGATCAAAATGATATGATTTACATTATCTATGGTAATATTATTTTCTTTGAAATATATTTAATTCTGATATCAAATCTATTTAAATCTATATAAATCTGATATTATATTCTTTGAAATCTATTTAATGGTATACTTTTTCTCATCCTTTTATTTAAAAAATTTTAAATGTTTATTTTTGAGAGGAAGAGATGCAGAGTGTGAGCAGGGGAGGGGCAGAGAGAGAAGGAGACAGAATCAGAAGCGGGCTCCAGGTCTGAGCTGTCAGTACAGAGCCTGATGTGGGGCTTGAACTGTGAGATCATGATGGGAGCTGAAGTGGATGCTTAGCCCACTGAGCCTCCCAGGCACCCTTCTCATGCTTTTATTTTTAACCTATTTGTGTGTTTCTTGTGGCCAGCCTATACAGTATACTGCCATTTCTTCAAGCTGACAAATCCTGCCTTAATTGAATGTTTACACCACTACCTCTCTGTGTTCTGTCCTATGAACTCTAGTCATCTCAGTCTCCCAGTTTTCATCAATGTCTCCTTAACTCAGGGACTTGACATGATGCTTCCTGGGATCCTTCTGCCTACCCAACACACTGGAAACTCCTTCAGGGTCCCAAATTGGGGTGACATTAGGGCCCATCTAATTTGTTTTCCATCTCCCATAGATCACCGTTCTTCATTTCCTGGTGTTCTCTGTCCTGAAAACTATTGTTTCAAATATTCTGTTAAGTGTTTTTTTTTGTTTCATTTTGTTTATTTGTTTCATTTTGTTTATTTGTTTTTTTTTTTAACCTACCAGGAGATTAACTTTCTTCTCTTCCATGATGATTTAAATACTATTGTGTTTTTTAAGTTAAATTTTATCCAAAGACTTGAAGGAGAAGAGGGAATTGTTTTACTATGGGTTCTTCCTTCCCTCTCCTTCTGGGTTCTTTCCCCCTCTTTCTCATTTATCAGAGTAGTGGTATAAGAAAGATTTTCTTGCCTGGTGGCTGTTTTGATACCAGTAGTTCCTCACTGTCATTCAAGGTGACTCATTTTCTTAGAAGCTCTTCTCTGAGTTGGGCTTAAACTTTCCTCAGCTGATAACTAGTCTCTCTTTTTTCTCTCTTGTTCTCCTTTTTTTTAAATAGACTGAGGTATATGTTGGAGGGAAGATAAAAGATGGCAGCATAAGGAGATCTTGAGTTCACCTTCTTCCACAGACACAACAGAGTTACAACTACATATAGCACATCTTATTGAAAAGTACCTGAAGACTAGCAAAACAGCTCTTTCACAACACAAGACAGACAAACAAAAAAAAAATCAAAGCACATCAAAACCAGTAGGAAAGTCAGAGAAAGTCTTGTCAGGATCTTCACCTCCAACTTGGAGACCCACAAGAAGAAGGAATATTATAAAGGCACAGATGTTCTGAAAAACAAATTGTTCAAGTCCCCTCTGTGGCAACTCAGCCCATGAGACCTACACCAGAAGAAGAAGCCCCATCCCCAATGATTTGCTTTGTAAACTAGTAGGATTAATGTCTGGGAGAGCTAGAGGGCTGTAGGAAACTGAGACTTCCCTCTGAAAGACTCACACACACATTCACTTGCTATTAGTCCCAATGCAGAGGCAGTAGATTGAGAAACACCTGTTCCATATGTTAAGAAGATTCATTTAATCTTAGGTGATATACTGAAGGGTCAGAAGTCCATGGCTCAATGAAAACAGAGCTGATGGCAAGTGCCATTTTTTAAATCTCCTTTTTCCTTGCTACACTGGTATTAATGTGTACCATTTTTGTTCTCTCAATCTTAATCACTAGTGCCAAGGACCCTGTCTAGTGTTCACTGTGTACTCACCCCACCAGACCTGCTCCAGTTCTTGTCCTCTGCAGCCACTGCCCTGCCAGACCCAGAATATCTGGTGTTGCTTCCAAGGGGACTTGCACTTTCGAGCTCCATGGAGCTGAAACCATTGGAGAGAGAACTTGTCAGGTCACCATCGCCAGGGCACTGGACAGACAGCAGTTGAAACCTCCCTCTAGCCTTCTAGTGACCACTCCTTCAAGACTGAGAAAAACAGCTTTTTCTCCTAACACATAAAAACAAATACAGTGTTTCAGCAAAAATGAGAAGACAAAGGAATGTTTTCCAAATGAAACAACAAGACAAAACCTCAGAGAAAGACATTAATGAAACAGAGATAAGCCATCTACCTGAAAATAGTTCAAAGTTATTATCATAAATATGCTCACTAAAATCGGGGAAAAGGGATAAACATAGTGTATCTTTGCAATACAGAGAAAATATAAGATGTCCAAATGTGAGTAACAGAGCTAAAGAATACAATAATCAAACTGCAAAATACACTAGAGGAGGTTCAATAGCAGACTGAATGAAGTCAGAAGAGTGGGTCAGTGACCTCAAAGACAAAGCAATGGAAATCATACTGACAGAGCAACAAAAGAAAAAAGTAAAATATTCCTTAAGAGACCTTTGGGACAATATCAAGCAGAATAATATTTGTATCATAGGGATTTCAGATAGAGAGAGAAAAAAAAAAGAGAGAAAGGGAATTATTTGAAAAAAATAATGGCTGAAAACTTCCTTAATCTGGGCAAGAAAATAGACATCTACATCTAGGAACCCTAGGGAATTTCAAATAAAATGAATCAAAAAAATCTACATCACAACACATTATAAATAAAATGGCAAAATTTAGTGATAAAGAGAGAATCTTCAAAACAGCAAGAGAAAAATAATTTCTCGTATAAAAGGGAAACTCTATGAGGATATCATCAGTTTCTCAACAGAAACTTCACAGGCCAGAAGAGAGTATTCAAAGTGCTGAAAGGAAAAAAAAATTCCAAGCAATAATCTTTACTTGGCAAGGTTATCATTCAGAATTGAAGGGGAAAGATTGAAGAGTTTTCCAGATAAGCAAAAGCTAAAGTTCATCAATAGTAAACTTGCCTTATGAAAAATGTTGAAAAGGACTTCTTTAAGCTGGAAAAAAATGGCATTACACAATAACAAAAAATACAGAAAAAGTATAAATCCCACTGGATAATGTAGATATATAGTAAAAGTAGAGGATAATCTCTTGTAAGTATGAAGATTAAAAAGCAAAAGTGATAAAATTAACTAAAACCATAATAATTAGTTAAGGAATGCATAAGATAATAAGATGTAAAATGTGTCATAGAAAAAGTAAAATTGAGTGGGGGTAGTAAAAATGTAAGGTTTTGGAATGTATTTAAATTTAAGTTGCTATCAGCTTAAAACAGGCTATTATGTACATAAAATGTTAAATGTGAACCTCATGATAACCACAAGGCAAGAATGCACAGTAAACATGACACACACGAAATGAGAAAAGAATCTAAATGTAACACTAAAGAATGCCTTCAAATCACAGGGAAGAGAGGAAGAGAAGAAAAGGACAGATGGGAACTACGAAATAAGCCAGAAAACAATAAAAAGAAATGGCAGTTAGTATATACTTATCAATACTTTAAAGGTCAATGGACTAAACTCTCCAATCAAGACAAAGAGTGACTAAACAGATAGATAAAAGAAACAAGAAGCATCTATATGCCGCCTACAAGAAACTCACTTCAGAAATAAGGATACACACAAACTGAAAGTGGAGGGATGGAAAAAGAAAGCTGATAAAGCTGTAGTCATATCAGAAAACATAAACTTTAAAACAAAGACTGTACTAAAAGTTAAAGAAAATCATTACATAAAGATAAAGGGGCCAACATTCAGCAAGAAGACAAACATTTATAAATACATATGCACCAAATATAGGAGCAACTAAATATATAAAAAGAAGTATTAATCCACCTAAAGGGAGAAATTAACATCAGTACAATAATAGTAGGGGGCTTTCACACTTCACATGAATGTGTAGATCAACTAAACAGAAAATCAATAAGGAAACATTGACCTTAAATGATACATTGGAGTAGATGGACTTAATAGATGTATGCAGAACATTGTATCCAAAACCAGAAAAATACATATTCTTCTCATGTGCTCATGGAACATTCTTCAGTATAGGTTACACATAGGCCACAAAACAAGTCTCAATAAATCTAAGAAGATTGAAATTACTTCAAGCATCTTCTCTGACTACAGTGGTTTGAAACTAGAAATGAAATATGAAAAGAAAACTGGAAAAAGCAAAGAAATGTGGTGATTATACCAGTGATAGTGGGCAACCAACAGGTCATCAAGAAAATCTGAGAAAATTTTTAAAAAAATATTGAGACAAAGGAAAAATAAATATGACATTCCAAAATCCAGGGGATGCAGAAAAAGTGTTTTTAAGAGTGAAGTTTATAGCAATACAGACTTATCTCAAGAGTCAAGAGAAATCTCAAATGGACAATAAAACTTTATAATTAAAGGAACTAAAAATAATAATAAGAAGAAGAACAAAGCCCAAAGTTAGTAGAAGGAAGGAAATAATAAAGAGCAGAGAAGAAATAAATGAAATAGAGACAAAAATAAAGATAGAAAAGATCAATGAAACTAATAGCTAGTTCTTTGATAACCAAAGAAAAAAGAGAGACTCTCAAATAAACAAAATTGGAAATGAGACAGAAGTTATAACTGATATCACAGAAATACAGTAGATCATAAAAGACTACTATAAACAATTATACTTCCACAAATTGGACAACCTAGAATAAATGGACAAACTTCCAGAAACATTACTTTATAAGACTGAATCAGGAAAAAAAAAAAAAGAAAATATGAACAGATCAATTACTAATAAGGGGATCGAATCAGTAATCAAAAACCTCCCAAGAAATGGATTCTACTAAAATTCTACTAAACATTCAAAGACTTAATGCTCATCCTCTCAAAATCTTCCCAAAATAAACTGAAGAGAAGGTAGTGCTCCCAAACTCATTTTATGAGGACAGCATTACCCTAATACCAAAACCATACAAGAACAGCACACACACACACACACACACACACACACACACACACACACACACAAAGAAAATAATAGACTAAATTCTTAATGAATACAGATACAAAAATACTCAATAAAAGATTAGCAAAATGAATTCAACAATACATTAAAAGGATGATACACCATGATCAATGGAATTTATTCCAGGAATTCAAAGATGACTCAACATCAGCAAATTAATCATTGTATAATACCACATTAACAGCATGAAGGATAAAATCATACAGTCATCTCAAAAGATGCAGAAAAAGCATTTGACAAAATTCAACATCAATTTATGATGAAAAGTCAACAAAGGAGAAATAGAGGGGACATGCTTCAACATAATAAAAGCTGTAAAACCTACAGTTAACATCTCAAAAGTGAACAGGTGAAAGCATCTCCTCTAAGGTCAAAAACAAGACAAGGATGCTCACTTTTGTCAATTTTTTTCCACGAGATATTAGAAGTCCTAGCCAGAGGAATTAGATAAGAAAAAGAAATAAAACACAACCAAATTAAAGAGGAAAAAGTAAAACTCTCATTATTTTCAGATAACGTTTTATATATATAGATATAGTTGCAGGATACTGAATCACTTTGTGGAAATCAGTGGCCCTATTATACACTAATAGCAAACTAAAAGAAAAAGAAATTAGAAAACAAACTTTTTGCAATTGCATTAAAAAGAATAAAATACCTAAGAATGAATTTAACTAGGAAGTGAAAGATCTGTACATTAAAAACTATAAGACACTGATGAAGGAAAGGTGTAAGACACCGAAGAAGATATAGATAAATGGGAAGTATTCTGTTCTCATGGATTGGAAGAATTAATATTATTAAAATGTTCAAAGTACCCAAAGCAATCTACAGATTCAATGCAATTCCTGTCAAGATTCCAAAGGCATTTTTTCACAAAACTAGAACAAATAATTTTAAAAAATTGTATGGAACCACAAAAGACTCCCAGATATCCAAAGCAATCTTAAGAAGAAAAAAGATGGGAGTATCATGCTTCCTGAATTTAAACTATTTTACAAAGCTATAGTATTCAAACCAGTATTGTATTAGCATAAAAATAGGCATACAGATCTGTTCCATTTACTGAAAGCCTAGAAATAAATCTGCTCATATATGAAGAATTAATTTATAACATAGGAGCTAAGAATATACAATGAAGAAAGGACATCTCTTTAAAGAATGGTACAGGGAAAATTGTAAATCCTCATGTTAAATAATTAAAGTGGACCATCATCTTATGCCATACACAAAAATTACCATAAAATAGATTAAAGAGTTGAATGTAAGATCTGAAACTATAAAATTCATAGAAGAAAGCATAGGTGGTAAGTTCCTTAACATTGGCCTTAGTGATGTTTTTGTTGATCTGACTTCAAAGTCAAGGGAAACAAAAAAATAAACAAGAGGAATATCTCAAACCACAAAGATTTTAAACAGTAAAGGAAATTATCATCAAAATGAAAATGCAACCTTCTAAATGAAAGAAGGTATTTTCAAATCACATGTCCAACAAGGGGTAAATACCCAGCTTATATAAAGAACTCCTACAAATAAACAACAACAACAAAAAACCTAATTAATATATGGTCAAAGGATCTGAATAGACATTTTTTTCCCAAAGAAGACATCTAGAGGTTAACAGGCAAATGAAAACATGTTCAATATCACTAATTATTAAAGAAATGAAAATCAAAACCTCCAGGAGATATAACTTCACACCTCTTAGAATGGCTATCATCAAAAAGACAAGAAGTAACAAGGATTGGAAAGGATGTGGAAAAAGGGAACATTCAAGTGTTGTTGATGGGAATGCAAATTGGTGCAGGCACTATGGAAAACATTATGGAGATTCTTAAAAAAGTCAACAGTAGAACTGCCATGTGATCCACCTTTTACACATCTCAGAAGTCATCCAAATAATGTGAAAACACTAATTTAAATAGATGTATTCACTTTGATGTTCATAGCAGCACTATTTACAATAGAAAAGATATGAAAACAACATAAATCTCCATCAGTGGATGAGAGAATAGTATGTATACACAGGAGAATATTCCTCCATTATATAAAGAATAAAATCTTGCCATTTGTGACAACATGGATAGACCTTAAGAGTTTATATTAAGTGAAATAAGACAGAAGGGAGAAGACAAAAAATATTTCATTTATATGTAAATCTAACAAAAAGAACCCAGAAGTAAACAAACAAAATGAAACAAAAACAAACTTATAGACACAAAGAATATGTTAGTGGTTATCAGAAGGGAAACCAATTGAGAAGTAGGTAAAATGAACAAAGGGGGTCAAATATGGCCATGGATGGTAACTAGAATTTTGGAGGTTAATACCTTTGTGAGGAATCCAGATGTTGAATTATAATTTTGTATACCTGAAACTTATGTAATGTTATATACCAATTTTACCTCAACAACAAATAGATGACAGATGATAGATAGATAGATAGATAGATAGATGATAGATAGATAGAGAGAGAGAGAGAGAGAGAGAGAGATAAATAGAAAGAATTCACAGAGACAGGGATAATGACCAGGGTGGTAGGATTAGCTCAGTAAAGTATTGAAAAAAATGGTGTGTGTCTGAATTCAGGGTGTGGAAGACATGAACCCTGTTTGTTCTGTTTTAGTTCAGAGTCTCCAAGCTTGGAACTGGGGTAGGTTCTCAATGGTGGGAATGTGGATTTTTCCATTCTCTCTTTCCAAGGGACAGTTGGCAATGTCTGGAAACACATTTTTGTAGTTCCAACCGGGAAAAGGTATTACTAACATCTAATGGATAGAAATGAATGATGTTGTTCAACATCCTATAATGCACAGGATAGCTCTTACAAGAAAAATGTCAATATTGCTGGTGTTGAGAGGTTATGATCCAGGGAATAGTTCTATTCAACATTTCTTCGTATATGGATGGATTTTCTCCACTATATTATGGGACTTTTTTATTCCTGATTCTTGGCACATAGGAGGTGTCATTTGTTTAATGGATTATTTATTGAATTACTAATATATGCAGTCACTGTGGCTCAACTTGAATTTTTCTTTAAAATGTTTTTTGTTTATTTATTTTTGAGAGAGTGAGAGAGCACAAGCAGGGGAGGGGCAGAGAGAGAGAGAGAGAGAGAGACAGAGAGAGAGAGAGAGAGAGAGAGAGAGAGAGGAGAGAGAGGTATAGAATCTGAAGCAGGATCCAGGCTCTGAGCTATCAACATGGAGCCTGACACGGGGCTTGATGAGCTGAAGTGAGATGCTTAATAACTGAGCCACCCAAGTGCCCCTCAACTTGAATTTTGCTTTATAAAATTTTGACAAAGCAGGAAAGAGTATCTAATGGAAAAAAGACTGCCTCTTTGGAAGGTGGTGCTGGGAGAACTAGACAGCAACATGCAGAAGAGTGAAACTAGATCACTTTCTTACACCATACACAAAAATTAACTCAAAATGGCTGAAGGACCTGAATGTGAGACAGGAAACCATCAAAATCCTAGAGGAGAAAGTAGGAAACAGCTTCCTTGACTTCAACCGCAGTGATTTCCTACTCGACACAGCCCCAAAGGCAAGGGAATCAAGAGCAAAAATGAACTACTGGGACCTCATCAAGATACAAAGCTTCTGCACTGCAAAGAAAACAGTCAAGAAAACTAATAGGCAATGGGAAAAGATAGTTGCAAATAACATATCAGATAAAGGGCTAGTATCCAAAAATCTATAAGGAACTCACCAAACTTGATGCCCAAAAAATGAATAATCCAGTGAAGAAATGGGCAGAAGACGTGAAAAGATACTTCTCCAAAGAGGACATCCAGATGGCCTACAGGCACATGAAACGATGCTCAGCATCACTCATCATCAGGAAAATACAAATCAAAACCACCCTGAGATATCACCTCACGCCAGTCAGAGTGGCTAAATGAACAAATCAAGACTATAGATGCTGGCAAGAATGTAGAGAAACGGACACCCTCCTACACTATTGGTGGCAGTGTAAACTGGTACACCCAATCTGGAAAACAGTATGGAGGTTCCTCAAAAAACCCTCAGTAGAGCTTCCCTATGACCCAGCAATAGCACTGCTAGGGATTTATCCAAGGGATACAGAAGTGCTGACACATAGGAGCACATATACCCCAATGTTCAATGTGGCACTGTCAACAATAGCCAAATCATGGAAAGAGCCTAATTATCCATCACCTGATGAGTGAATCAAGAAGATGTGGTATATATATACAATGGAGTATTACATGGCATGAGAAAGAATGAAATATAGCCATTTGCAGCAAAGTGGATGGACCTCGAGGGTGTCATGCTAAGTGAAATAAGTCAGGCAGAGAAAGACAGATACCATGTGTTTGCACTTATAGGTCTAACAGGAGAAATGTAACAAAGGACCTAAGGGAGGGGAAGGGGGAAAGAGAGTTGGGGAGAAAGAGGGACACAAACCATGAGAGACTATTGAATACTGAAAGCAAACAGAGGGTTGAAGGAGGAGGGTGGGGGAGAAGGGTGGTGGTGGTAATGGAGGAGGGTACTTGTGGGGAAACCAATTTGATGATAAACTATTAAAAATTATTTTTCCTTGTAAAAATGATACATGTGTGCTGTTCAATTTGGTACTTATCTCAGTTTTGAATTCTGAAAACTCTGCTTGCCATAAGGCCTAATGAACTGAAAACACCACACTAGACCCCCTTCTACACATTTTCTCCTTTCTGACTATTGAAAACTGCTGGAAATTAGTGGGAAGAGTGGTATGGTTCACACCATTGTAACAAGAGAATGGTCTCAATTCTGGAATTTCTTTGATCAATTCTTTGATTTTCACTGTAGAAGCTCCTTTTGGACACATCAGCACACTAATACTGTTCATGCTGTGTTTTTCTCTCTATACGTAACTGTGGAGTCCATCCCAGCCCCACAGTGCCCACACCCTCTGGGAGGGCAGCTTGACCTGGAGCAGTGGCAAGATTGGAACACAGAAGGGCCCTTGGAGGTAATAGGGAAAGATTCTTCCCCAATCTGTGTTCCTTATTCCACTCATTCCATTCTTGGGGTACTGGGTGGGGTATGTCTGAGCCACAGGGATAGGATCCCATGCCTGATGAAAGACAGAAGAGATCAAGGCAATGCCAGTGACTTAATATGTCATGAGTAGCAACATTTTATGCTTTTTCAGATACAGTCATAAAATCCTGAAAACATCTGTATCATATCTCTGTTTTACCTATAAGGAAACAGAACTCAGAAGGGTTAAGTAAGAATCTAAGATTATCAGTATAGCAAACAATTGTTGAGCCCAAACCCTACAGTCCTTTTCTGCTCATCTGTCCTCTATGAAGGGTTCTTTGGCACAGGTTTCCTGGCTGCACTCAGAGTAAGTCAATTTTGGTCATCTCCATTGTATTTTTAGATACTGGCAAAATCAGTTTCATGAGCTCTGAGAAATTTACTGCAGGAGTAGTCAATTTTATCCATAACCCTGAACTGCCAGTTTGGTCTCCCCATGAGAATTTAACAGAAAATAAGAAAACTGTGCAGGAGACAAAAAGATATTTCTGCAAATAATGTGAAAGCTGTAGCACAAAATGATTCTTTATTATGATTTTATTTTTATTTATGGCTCCTGTGTAACAGACGACTTGCCTAACCCATGTCTAGCCTGGAGAAAGGGACAGACGGTTGAATCCCAGATAGACTAGAGTCATTGGATAATCCAAGATTGGGCCTTGGGACTCTGTCTAGAAAACGTCCCTGCCTTGGAAAGTCAAAACAGGTACTACCTTTTATTTGTTTCCAAAATACCTAGTTTGTAGCAGTAATGACACTTGAAATAACCTTGAAAAAGTTTGTGGTGGGAAAATTCTGAGCTACTAGCCTATTAGGGTGGTCTGCTGGAGGCCTGCTCTGGTTGGTCCAGGGCTCCCTGAAGGGGTAGCAGCGGACGGGAAAATGGGTTGAGAGAGATTCAAGCAGCTTCTCTCTTTCTTGGCATCATCTTCCTGGCATCACCTTCCTCTCGCCAGGTTTTGGGTCTTTATTTATAGACTTACAACATCAAAAAGTGGAATTTTTACAAATAAGTCTCAGTGATAAAGATGCTTTGGGAGCAGAAACAGGTTTTATAGAGGCATTTTTTCAGAACTATTCTAATTACAATGAGGTAACTTACACATCATAGGATAACAGGATATGCTCAGTGAAAAGCAGATAACATACACATTTGTTTGAACTGGTAGTAAATCTTACAACTAAGAAGATAGCAGGATGTTTTCAGTGAGAAGCAGATAGCAAACACGTTTTATAACAGTAACACTAAGATTCAGTCATAAACAGGGCTAGGAGGCATTCTATTTGGCTCACAAGAGGAAGAATGTATTCAAGATGGTTAGTAAGCAAACCTTTTGTCAATCTTGTTCTTTGATGTTGAAGGTGTAAGTACCATAGGCTCTCTAGATGAGCCCGCCTTTGCATATGAGTTTAAGTTGTAACTACTCTTACCCATCCTCACAATGGGCACCAAATTAGGATATATATACGCAGTAACTTATGCCTGGCTCTTGTTTGTTTCTTATTCCTAAATTAGGCCTTTTCTCCAGGCCAGGGTAAACATTATTCTTGTGTTCTTTAACCCCCTTTATTATCCATGTCTTAAGTTTGTGAAGCTCAATAGAAGAGCCTTTTGACAAACATCTGCAGTGCCTTGTTTAACTTCCTCTTTATAGAGGTGGGAATATGCTTCTTCCCATGAATATGGGGAATATCAGTCTGATTTGGAACATTGTGAGACCTAATCAATAGCAACAGGCTTAATTTTACATGAGCACCAGTAGCAGAAGGAGATGCTAGTTTCCATCACTTGTGGCAGGAGCCGTGCAATGTCTGCCATTTCCTTACTGTGACCGTGTCATCCAGCAAGGCCTGTGCGGTTCCCAGCAGTGGTCTGTCCTCCAAATTTGGGAGGTGTCCTATTAGGACATGGTCAGGTAAATATAATGTATAGCAGAAAGCATTAATTTCCATAGGACATGTACTGATAAATTGTTCTAGTTCAGCTGAGGGAGATTATTCATACTGGAAAAATTCCACATTGGTTATGACCTTTAAGTAAAGCCTTGAAGTATGGGTAAATTAAACATGTCCAGACTTAGGGTAAGGAAAACTTTTGAGGCTGGGGAAACAATATAAGTGAATAATTTAAAGCCATTAAGAATGGTGGATGTTTACTTTGATTGGAATTTAGTCCACATAAAAAGTGATAACATGGGGATTAAAATGTTTTGGTGTCAGATGATGGGAAAGCTTAACTGTCAGAGTAAGAAAATAGATCTTATCCATTAGATAAAGAGAATCAATGAAAATAGAACAGTGGCAATGTCAGAAATATGTTTTTCGAGTTAATTTTTAAAGTGGTAGACTTCAGTAGGGAATCATCAATGAAGATTCAATTAGTAGCTATTGAATTAATTCCACTGTACAACTATATAGTGTTCACGGCAGAACAAACAAAAGCCACCCACAAATTTCTGCCAAATATTTTATCTTAGAATCAAACAGATTTAGCATTAATTCTAGCCTGATACCTAGCTTCTTGTACATGAAGTTAGAATGGCTTGACACCCATTTCCAGATCCAGCTTTTCCCCGAGCACTGTCTTCTCCTGAGGACTCTAACTTTAACTTATTACTATGAAAATTAATATCAAGAAATCCTTCATTCTAGCCTTGCAATCCAGGCCTGATGAATATACCAAAAAACAAGAAAGACATTATAATAAAAAACTAATATCTCCTATGAGCATAGATGAAAAATTTTTCAATAAAATATTACTAAATCAATTTAACAATAAAAAAAAAAGAAAAAATCCTAAACCATTTATTTGAAAATATCAGAGATATTCATTTTCTGGGTGTGAAGTTTGGTGAGTTCCTTATAGATTTTGGATACTAGCCCTTTATCCGATATGTTATTTGCAACTATCTTTTCCCATTCTGTAGATTGCCTATTACTGTTTTTGATTGTTTTCTTTGCAGTGCAGAAGCTTTGTATCTTGATGAGGTCCCAATAGTTCATTTTTGCTCTTGATTCCCTTGCCTTTGGGTATGTGTTGAGTAGGAATTTGCTGCTGTTGAGGTCAAGGAAGCTGTTTCCTACTTTCTCCTTGACGATTTTGATGGTTTCCTGTCTCGCATTCAGGTCCTTCAGCCATTTTAAGGTAATTTTTGTGTATGGTGTAAGAAAGTGATCTAGTTTCATTCTTCTGCATGTTGCTGTCTAGTTCTCCCAGCACCACCTTCCAAAGAGGCAGTCTTTTCTCCATTAGATACTCTTTCCTGCTTTGTCAAAATTAATTGGCCGTACATTTGTGGGCCCAGTTCTGGGTTCTCTATTCCATTCCATTGGTCTATGTGTCTGTTTTTGTGCCTATACCATACTGTCTTGATGATGGCAGCTTTGTAGTAGAGGCTAAAGTCTGGGATTGTGATGCCTCCCGTTTTGGTTTTCTTCTTCAATATTACTTTGGCTTTTCGGGATCTTTTGTGCTTCCATGCAAATTTTAGGACAGTTTGTTCTAGCTTGGAGAAGAATGCTGGTGCAATTTTGATGAGGATCGCATTGAATGTGTAGATTGCTTTGGGTAGTAATGACATTTTCACAATGTTTTTTTTTTTAACAAAAGATTAGAAATTTCAGAAGAAATAATTAGAGAAATGGAAGGTAGGTCAAGAGAACATGGTCACACTGAAGCACAAATAAGAAAATTTTGAACTATAAGATATAGAGAAAAAGTATAAGCACAGTAAATACAAGGCAAAGGATCTAAATTATATGTAATTAAAGTAAATTACATGTGATTAAAGGTCCAACTGTAGAGTAGCAAAAATAATGTAGAAAAAATAATTTAAGAAATACCGGCTAAGGGTTTTCAAAAGTGATGAATGACATCAAGCTCTAGATTAATAATGTCATGAAAATCCAGTTGGGACAAGTACAGTTGACCCTCAAACAACATAGGTTTGAACTGCATGAGTCTACTTACACATTGGTTATTATTTTTATAAGTATAGTATTAGAAATATATTTTATCTGCCTTCTAAAATCTTATTTTATTTTCTTAGCTTACTTTATTATAAGGATACAGTAAATAACTCATAAAACATACAAAATATGTGTCAATTGTTATCAGTAAGGCTTCTGGTCAACAGTAAGCTTTAGTAATTACCTTTGGAGGGAGTCAAAAGTTATAAGCAGATTTTTGACTGCGTTGGAGGTCAGAGTCAGTAACCCTTATATTGTTCAGGGGTCAGCACACCAAAGTATATCAGAGTTAGACTGGACTAGTGAAAGCTAAATAAAGGAGATAAAATCTAAAACAGACAAAACCAAACACAAAACCAACACCCAGAAACATTGATCTTCAAAGGGGTAACAGTAAGGCTGACCTTAGACATTTCAACCAAACAATAGATAGCACAGTACTATGGATTAAACAGATGGCATTGAAACAATTAGAAAATAGAACAGTGGCAATGTCAGAAATATGTTTTTGCACCACTTAGAAAATTAACTAAAAACCAATTAAATATATAGACATAGAATCCCGAACTGTACAACTCCTAAAGAACATGTAAGAAATTTCACTTATACAAAGATTTCTGAGCTACAACACCAAAAGTATGATCCATAAAAATGAGAAAAATAAAAAAAGATAAAGTGGACTGTACCAAAGCTAAAAACTTTGGCCCGTTATAAAACATTTTCATAAGAATGAAAATTTGAGCCACAAAATAAGAAGAAATATTTCTTATCATATATCCTACAAAGGATTTGGATGTAAAATAAAGAACTCTCAAATATAAAAACAGACAACCCCATTTCAAAAATTGGGCAAAAGACTTAGTGGCACCTACGTGGCTCAGTCAGTTAGGCATTGGACTTTCACTCAGATCATAATCTCCAAGTTCTTGAGTTTGAGCCCTGTATAGGGCTCCTTGCTGATAGTGTGGAGCTATGATTTTCTCTCTCCTCCTGTTCTCCCCTCTCAAAATAAGTAAACTTAAAAAAATAAATAAATAAATGGGAAAAATACTTGAATAGACATTTCACAAAAGAGAATATATTTAAGGCAAATAAACACATAATCAGCTGTCAGATAATACTCACCATTATATAAATGCAAATTAAGCCTTTAATGAGAAAGAAATTCACATCAATTAGAATCACTAGAATAAAAAAGACTGAGCATACCAAGTGCTAGCGAGGATACAATGTATGGAACTTTGATAAGTTGCTGGTGGAAACACAAAGTGGTATAGTCACTCTTGAAAATAGTTTGTTGGTCTCTTGTAAGTTGAAATACATGCTCATTATATAGTCAAGCAATTCTATCCCTGGGTAGAAAGATGAAAACTTATGTTCACACAAAGCCTGTATATAAATATTCATAGCAGCTTTATTTGTAATAGTTGTAAACTGGAAACAGTCCAAATGTTTTTAAATGGCTGGATGAGTAAACAGACTGGGAAGTATCTGTAGAAAGGAATAACTCTCTTAATAAAAAGGAACAGCTTTATGGGTGAAGATGAAGCTTAGACATTACGTTGTGTTAAAGACATAAGACTGAGAAGATTGCAGAATGATTCCACATATAACACCCATGAAAAGATGAAACTATTGGGATGGAGAAATGATAAAATATATTACCTATAGAGGAATAAGGGAAATAATTAGGGAGACTCCTGATTAATACTTATGGAAACCAGAAGACAGAAATTTAAAGTTTTGATGGTAGAAATTGTCAATCTAGAATTCTATAAGCCACAATATTATCTTTCCAAAATGAAGGCAAAATAAAGACGTTCTCATACAAATAAAAGCTGAAAGAATTGATTGCTAGCAGACCTACTCTTTAAGAAATTAAAGAAAATTTTTCATGCAGAAAGAATATGATACCAGACTAAAACTTGGATCTGCAGAAATAAATGTAAATAAATGAAAAGGAGCAAGGGAAAGAACAGCTTTCAGACCTAAGCCATCTCGGCAGGGAATTAGAGGCGGCTGTGGCTCTGAGAAGCGGCTGCACCAGGGAGATGCGCTCCCCAGCGGGAAGCCGCCTGAGCGGTGACTGCACCGGGGAGGGGCGCTTGCCAGTGAGAAGCGGCCGGAGTGGTGACTCATTTCCATCTTGCTTTTGGGAACGGGACCACGGGCCGCATTTCCATGGCGCACCTCGCCCCCTGCACTGACTGCACGAATCCCGGGTGCCCACAGGAAAAAATAGGGCACACACCTACGCGACCCCCAACAAAGAGTCAGTGGCAGCTGGAGGCCTGGGCGTGGGCTTAGACTGTAGGAGCTCCCAGCTCATTTCCAGCAGCGCACAGCGTCCTGAGCAACAGCTATCTGAAACCAAGGGAGACTTGGTTTTTTGTTTTTTGTTTTTTTCCTTTCCCCCATTGCAATCGCAATCCTGGCTGGGGGTCGGAACTCCGCAATTGAGTCTGTGAAGGTGCGCACTTCACATTCCGCTGCTCATTTCGCCTAAGGCAGGGGCGGAGCCTCTGAGAACAGCTTCCAAGACTTACCACATCAAACCACGCCTATCCACCAGGGGTAGCTGCTGCTTTTTTTTTTCTTTTTGGTTTTGTTGGGGTTTTTTTTTTTTTTTTTGGTTTATTTTGTTTTTTAATATATAAAAAATTTTTTTTCTTCACTTGTTTCGTACTCATTTCTTTGTCATTATTACCTTTTTTTCATTTTTCTTTACTCAATTCTTTTAAATTTTACTCCTTATATTCCTTTCTCCTTTCTCCCTTACTTTTTCACCTTCTTGCAACCCAGATATATTCTCCTGTATCTCATCCTTACCTCTCCCCTAAACTGGTCATACACTTTGAAATGGTCTACTGTCCTTTGTTGTCTCCGACTCCCTTTTAAATATATTTTTTGTCTTTTCCTCTTTCTCTTTTCTTTTTATTTTCTCTTCTTCTCTTCCTTTTGTCTCTTTCCCTCCCATTTTCTTTCTTTTCTTTCCCCCCTGTAATGTGTTTCTTTGTTTGATTTGTCTGTGTTTATGTGTGCTTCTGGTCCCTTGGTGTTTGTCAGTCTGTTTTCCTTCATAGGACTACACCAAGAAACAAGCCAAAGTGTGCAAGAAGGTGAGTCCCAAATATTGCAGAGTAGGGAAATAAAATATTCACAGGCACAACAAGAGAAACCGAGAGATATCATTAAAAGAATAATTCCTGAAATGGCAGGCCCTGGACAGTCAATAAGCCTCCTTTAACAGAGAAATACTAATAGGTGCACAGAGCCCAACGAGCTTTCTGAAGGTGACAAGAGACAGAAAACTAGCAAAAATGACAAAACGAAGAAACTCTCCCCTGAAGAACTTCCAGGGGGAAGTCACAGCCACAGAACTGCTCAAGGCAGATCTAGACAACATATCAGATCAAGAATTGAAAAAGCTGGTCATAAGATTAATTGCTGGGGTCGAGAAAAGCATCAAAGAATCAACTGATGAGTTTAAAAAGGCTGCAGGTGAGGTGAATAACAAACTGGAGGCAGCCACCTCAGGATTGACGAGGCAGAGAGAAGAATAGGTGAATTAGAAGATATAGTTATAGCAAAAGAGGAAGCTGAAAAGAAGAGAGAGAAATTAATCCAGGAGCAGGAAAGGAGAATTCGAGATCTGAGTGACACAATCAAACGGAACAACATCCGGCTCATAGGAATTCCTGAAGAGGAAGACAGAGAGAAAGGGCCTGAAGGGATACTAGACCAAATTATAACGGAGAATTTCCCAAATCTGGGAAAAGAAATAGACATTCAAATTCAAGAGGCAC